>JAZKJV010007295.1:0-141607 GCA_037367405.1 Ottelia alismoides
TAAGAAAGGGTTTGATTGCCTACCTCTAATGTCAGTTCGCGGAGAATAAACAATAGATATCTTTACCAAGGCATTGTTCAGAGGACCATTTCAGAAGTGTTAATCCAAGCTGAGCGTGATTGACATCTATGCTCCATCTTGAGGGGATTGTAGAGATATTTATACGTTTACGATATGCTATGTGTACTGTTTTCTTATTTTGTTTTCTCTGCATCCATCTTATGTAATTTACCCATAGACTTCCCTTATATAAGAGAGCCTAGGTTCCCAGAAATAACAACGCACTCACTTCTTCCAACATGGTATCAGAGCGGCGGTCCTAGATCGGAGCTCGTATACCCTAACCCCTAATCCATACCCGCCAGTCCCCCCTCCTCGGCCGCCGCGACCGCAGTCACCCCTCTTTTCGACGCCTCCTACAACCCCTCCTTTTCCGGCATTGCCGCTTGCAGCCCCCTTCTCCCGCGACGCCCCCCTCGCTCCTCCCTGGGGCCACCGCCGCCTCCCGGGCACCTCTAGCCTGCAGCCCTGGCCATCGGCCCCTGCTTCCGCCCTTCTCTCTCTTCGTTTGCTTCGATTGAGGGATTTGATTGCATAAGTCTACATATGCAATCGAATCCTCACATGTTAGTATAAGCATCTATCTATCAGTCTACAAACCCATGTGATCTTCATCCGGCATCATGTTAGAAAACAAGTCGACGTACCCGTCATAGGTGCCTTCAGAGGTCCGACACCGATTGTCAAGATGGATGGAGGAATTATGAGCTTTGGGGCGATGCAGTTCATGAACCTTATGAAGTCTAATGGTAAGAAACATATTCTTACCGAAGTGAACCGGTGGAGAAAACATGGATTCAGGCCTCGTAGGAGGCGGACGAATGCATATGCCAAAGTCCTGGCATTCGGGGACATTGACGATAGAGGTCGCCAATGAGCTGTTGCATCAGCCCACTGGTAAGGTATTGTGGGATATTCTCGCTGCCACTTATTCTCAGGCACATAATAAGATTATGATTCTTCAACTGTAGCATGATATAATCACGGTCAAGCAAAATGGACGGCCTCTCCACTCATTGTACACATCCTTACGTGGGATGTTTGAGAAGCTCCACAGCTTCATGCCTCTGATGACCACTCCTGAGCAACAGAAGACATACAAGAATGCTATTGTGGTGGGTGTATTCCTTGCTGCACTTGATCCTGAACTATGACGCTACATGCTCTCAGATCCTTGCGGATACTACTATTCCTCCTATAGTAAATTGCTTGAATCCTGCTCAAATCTTGAATATGACGCTGCTCGTCTCTTAGATCCTTACGAAGGTACTACGTCAGTGCTGATGTCACATTTTTTGAGTCCATTATGTATTCTCTCCATAGTTGGAAGACTTACTCCTTCAGAGGATGTAGAAGAGGTCTATATGTCTCTTCCTCTGATCCCCGTTACATCTTCACCACCCTCCATCGCCACCTCCACCGTCTCTACTTCTTTTCGCAAGTTTACCGCGACGATCCCATGCTCATGTGCCCCCTCCATCGTCCAGCACGTCCAAGGTATGTACTGAATATTTGATTCTTCTATGGTACTGGTGATTTGCATGTACAAACTGACGTACATGATAACGTGGATGCTATATCTTATACAAGTAATGAGGATCTGGACACACCTATTGCTCTACCAGAGGCAGAAGCATGTTTGCATCATGCATCCTCTTGCTTCACATGTTTCCTTGGATCGTCTTTCCAAGGATTTTCAAAGGTTTGTTGTGGGACTGTCTTATGTATAAATACCACTGACATATCAGGATGGTCTGCAGGTTGGCCATTTGCTGTCTAGCTATGGAGGAGGAGATGACAACGTTACAATCTCGTGGTATAGTGGAGGTTGTATAGGCTCCACCAGGTGCGTCTGTGGTTGGCAGCAAGTGGGTTATTACTGTGAAACACCGAGGTTCACCCAAACCCTTATGGGATGGATTACCATGACGCTTTTTCTTCTGTTGCGTGTCATTCTACACTACGAATTCTTGTTGCTGTTGCTGTGGTGTGTGATTGGCCGCTTTTCCAATTAGATGTGAGAATCCGTTCTTGTATGGTGCCTACAGGAAGAGGTTTTACATGCAACAACCACCGGATTCGCTGTTGTGGTATGGTGTATCGTCTTCATAGGCCATATAGGTCTTAAATAGAGTCTGAGGGCTTGGTTTCATAAGCTCTCAGAGTTGATTGAACAGAAGGGGTTTGTCCGATCTACTGCAGATCATTCTCTTTTTGTTAAGAGAACTCAGAGAGGTACAATTATTGTTCTGGTTTATGTTGATCACTGTTGTAAAAGTCCTCCGACTGGCCCGACTAGTAGAGGTCCGACTAGTCTAAAGTAGGTGGGGTGGGCAACTGAGTACCGACTAATTCCGACTGGGTCAACTAGACGATCAATATTTGCTTGGAGATACCATATTTTTTATATTTTTAAAGCAAACTTATTCTAATGCGCTTAATGTTTTATTTAAATTCAATTACTTCTTTTCTTTCATTACGGTAATATAAAAATTGTACAAATCTATGTAAATATATAAGAATTTACATATAAAAATGATTTGTATACTTACAATAATTAAAAAATCCAAATCCGATTAAAGTCCGACTAAATCTGATTAATCGTCCGACTTCCGATTAATCCTTAATCAGTGACCCAACCGACCGAGTACCGACTACCGATTTTTGCAACCTTGATGTTGATTACATCATTATTACTGGTAGTGATGAACATGACATTCAGGCAGCTAAGGATTCCTTGGACAACAGTTTGTGACCAAGGACCTTGGTACACTATGTTACTTCCTTCACTTGGAGTTTGCACGAGTCAACAGGGTATGGTTATGATGCAAGGCAAGGTATGTCACTGACCTTCTATCTGAGACAGGTATGTCAGGAGGCAAACCTGCTTCTACACCAATGGATCCTAATGCTAGGCTCTATGATGATGACTCTGAAGAGATGGATAAGAGATATTACAAAGAGCTAGTAGGAAAGTTGTTATATGTTACTATTACCAAGCATGATATATCATTTGCTGTGAGCTTAGTCAGCCAGTTTATGGAGCAGCCCAGACATGCTCACATGGATGCAGTGTGCATAATTTTGAGATACCTGAAATCTTCTCCAGGGACAGGACTTCTTTTCAGAAGAGATACATCTCTCACAGTTAGTGGATGAGTAGATGCGGATTATGCTGTGTGTCCCAAGATACGAGTCCACCTCAAAGCTTCATTGTGTTTGTTGGTAGTTCACTGGTCTCACGGCGAAGTAAGAAACAGACAATTGTTGCTCGATCTAGTGCTGAAGCAGAATACAGGGCTATGGCCCAAGGGACTACAGAAATTATGTGGGTTAAATCCGTTCTGTCTGACCTAACTATTGAGGTGCCTTCTTCCCGTGTCTCAAGTGTGATAATCAAGTAGCATTGTTCATTGCTAACAATATAGTCTTTCACGAGAGAACGAAACACATTGAGGTAAATTGTCACTACACTCGTGACTTGATCCAGAAGGGGCTGATCTCTACTACTCACGTTACTTCAGGTGATCAGATTGCAGATATGTTTACCAAAGCTCTAGCTAGGGGTCCTTTTCATTGTTGTTGTTCCAAGCTGAACATGATAGACATATATGCTCCAGCTTGAGGGGGAGTGTTGAGATTCTTATATCTCGTGGTCTTTCTTTATATTTGTTTTATCTTTTCATTTCAGTTTATCTTATGTAATTTTCCATAAAGCTTCTCTCCTGTATAAGAGAGCTCTAGGGCTACGTGAAATACAATCTTTCATTTTTCTTTTAACAAGTATCACTAATATTTTGTTTACATTACCTTCTTCCGAAACCATACAATTTGACCATTTCTATTGTACTAAATGTAAAGATAAATCGTTTCCACCAGAAGCTTGTCTGGCAATACATGTTTAATAACATTTTGGAGGATCAAAACCAAAATCTTCGCATTACAACTCTGGAGATATACAACTGTCGCATGTGGTAGCCTTAACATTATGGACCACAATCAGTTCCAGTTGCTTCCACGCTTCAGATTACCCGCAAATCCGAATTGGGGTCATTGTACTGTGGCAGTTAACAAAAATCAACATATTAGGCACATGAGTTTACGTGTCATTGGCTTCATTACAGATTTTTTAATATAACAAGTTTCTCATGACCATAAGGGTACTTATTTATCCTTATGAGATTTCATAAATGGTAATAAGAGAAAGAAATGTCATGTCCTATGGATCTGTATTTGATATAACAAGAGATTGCGGTGCATTTTGAAAGATCAAAGCTCAATGTTATCTTGACATTTCGAGGCAACAAATATTTCCAAAACTTGTGAGATTTCTCATGCATCTCTAATGCAATGCTGCTAACCATAGGATCTGGTTGAAAGTAGCATCCGTAAGCTCAAATGGATTTCCCAAGCAATAAGGTGTTGTAATAGTTTGCAAGCAAAAATACGAAATCCCCCCTATTCAAATCATATATTACTTAAGAAAAGACATCAAAAGTGTGTAAATCAACATGTATGGTAGCGAAAGGGAGGAGAAGATTGTACTTAAGGATCCCCAATTTGGAGGAAAAAGAATATATCAAATCTTGCATGCTGCAGCTAATGGCTGAAATAGTAGCAATGACAGCAACTCTTTTGATTGGATACAACAACATGCCTCCACAGTTGCATGTCAGCTGTAGTTTGCAGCTCCGTTGGATGCAGATGGCAACTATTCGAGGAGAGGAGGGCCGAAGTTGCCTTTTGCTTGAACTTGGAAGAGGGCTTTCTCGGTGGAAACTTGGACAGAAAATTAGGGATTTTGGGGATAAAAGAAAGGAGACTTTGGTGGACTTTTAATGACATCAACATGCTGATGTCAGCTTGCTGATGTCACATTTATAATAATATATAATATTTTTATTTTATACTTTCTTGCAAAACCCAAAGTCTATCCGTACTCGTGCCTCGAATCTCTGATTCAGGTGCACCATAGCTCGTTTGACCGTCTCTGAATGATGATCAAAATGAGTATTATATTCATATACTTTGGATTGTATACGAGTACTTGAAATTTTCAAGATACAACCCTCGGTTCGTGTCTAAATTTGTGATTTTAAAATATCAAACGATCTCGGATCGACAAATGGTCAATTCCGTCGGTCTTATTTTGTCGAACTAGATCTTTGGGTAGTTTCGATTTATTTTGTGGTTTCCAATTTACGTTGCGGCTTTTCCGATGGAATGTTTTATGATACTATCGATTTTTGATCGATTGATCCCAAAACAACTTTTGGTTTACAATCTATTCATTGATTTGAATCATCTAATATTGATCGATAATTTTATCGGATAACCCTATCGGGTCGGGTTTCGGATATATTCGGATCCAGATGCCATATTAGAGGGAGCGGAGACGGTGGATTTTTTGTTTGAAGTCTAAAAACTCAAGGGATACACTCGGTGGTGCTCGCCCCTGCTTTATTAATCAAAAGAAAAGAAACAGAAACAAAAAAACGAAGAGAACTTTACAAGTTACCCACCACGGTACACGAAAGGGAGCTAAACCAACAACCAATCATCAACAAGACGGGTACAATGAAACAAAACGTTCTCTTTGTAAAACCGCTGCCACTTGAAGATAGCTTCATTCTGCCCAAGCCAGATTGCCCAAACACTCGCCATGAGACGCAGGAGCTCTCTACGGTCCCTACCCTTGTTAGACACCATCGAATCCCAAAAAGAAGCCAGATCAGTGGTGCTGACCCAAGCCTCAGCCGCTGCCTCCCACACACCCATCACCGCCGGGCAGGCGAAGAAGAGATGCTCCAAAGTTTCCACACCATTGTTGCAAAGAACACAACCATCCAGGACAGAGCCAAACAATCTTACACAACGATCCCTCGTCAACAACCTCTTCCTCCGAAACAACCAAAGGAAGACACCAACCCTCTCAGGAAGCTTCAAGCCCCAAACAAAGCTACAGTCGTGCACCAACACTTCCATCCCCAATTGGGGGGAAGAGGAAACTGCCAAATAAGCCTTCCTCGTCGTAAAGGCCCCCTCCATGCCCAGTGATCCCTCCCACCTGTAGGCCGACAAGCCCTACCGATAGTCCAAGAGAAGGAGAAAATCGAGTTGCCGCTGGTCTGATAGGTTGTTACGAAGGAGGGGGAGCCAACCATTCCCAGACCAACAAGAGGCCACCGAAGCATTCCCATCAACAACCATAGCAAATAACCGCGGAAACCTCTCACAAAGGGGTGCCTCCCCGGACCAAATGTCCTTCCAGAATCTGAAAGTACGACCATCACCAAGCACCTGACCAAAGAGAGAAGAGAACTTTAAGAGAACCGCCAGCACCCCATGCCAGAAAGGCGTCCGAGGCCCAAGCTTAGACCCCGGACCCGGAAGCGACCCACCCATACCTCGGATCTCACGCAAGACCACCGTACAGAAATCTTCACTAGGACCCCATAATCTATTGACCCACTTAAGGAGGAGGGCATCGTTTACATGCTCCAACCTCCGTATGCCAAGTCCCCCCTCGCTCTTATGCCTCGTCACCTCCTCTCACCCCACCAAGTGCAACCCACTCGCAGACTCCCCATTTTTTCCCCACAAAAACCTCCGCATTAGCTTTTCAATTCGACAACGAATCCCCACAGGCAACTGCCGAGTGGATAAAAATTAAACGGCAATAGATGATAGCACCGCCTTGAGGAGGACGAGGCGGCCACCCTTCGATAATAAAGCCGAACTCCAGCCGGCCAGCCTCACCTCCATCTTCTCCACCACATTGGACCAGTCCCTCAAGCGCGTCCTGCCCGTGTCCAAAGGCAAACCCAAGTAATCAAAAGGCAAAGAGCCAGGCAGTGAACCCAAAATCGAACCGCAATTGGCCGCCTCCACCGCATCCATACCAAACGAAACCACTTTAGATTTAGCGGCATTCTTGAACAGGCCCGACATCTCATCGAACACCTCCAGAGTTGCCGCCATGGTGGAGACCTCCTCAGGCCCCCCCTCAATGAAAAAGACCGTGTCATCAGCGTATTAAAGTAGAGGGACTACCGTCCCGTCGCAGGAGAATCCCTTCGAACGACCACAACCGATCACCCGGCAAGCCATCCGAGTAAGAACATCCGCCGCCACCACGAATAGGAGAGGCGCAAGAGGGTAGCCCTGCTGACCCCCCCCCCCCCCCCCCCCCCCGAGGCTGGAAAGAGCCCCCCTCAAGGCGCCCCCATTCACCATAACCGAGAAGGAGGCCTTAGTGACGCATCCACGAAATCCAAACCTCCGGGAAACCCCGCCTCCTCAGAACCGACCAAATGAAGCTCCAGTCAAGGCAGTCATAGGCCCTCGCAAAGTCGACCTTCCATAGCACCCCACGAGTCCCCTCCCTGGCCCATTTCGCGACCATCTCCGATGCCATAGCGGTAACGTTGGCAATTTGCCTACCACTAACAAAAGCCGTCTGCATCGGAGAGATAATTCCATCAAGCAATGGGGCCAACCTACGAGCATACACATTCGCCACGGTCAAATAGAGCGCATTCGATATGGCACTAGAACGGAAATCCTCAATACGCTCGGCCGAGGGGGACTTTGGCAGCAAAACAATGAGAGACCTATTAATTTTGTCAAAGCCAACATTACCACCACAGAATTCGTTAACAACCTCCAGAACCTCCAGGCCCACCAATTCCCAGAAGTCTTTATAGAAAGCCACCGAGAACCTGTCAGGACCCGGAGAACCATCTGCGTTAAGATCCCACACGGCCGCTTTAATCTCCTCCAGCGAAACCTTCCTCGTCAGGTCCTCACAAAGCAAAGGCGAAAGCAGCAGAGCCCCAAGCCCCGCCTACCTCCACTTCCTCGGGGCGTGCCTCCTCGAGAAGTCCTTGAAATACTCCAAAATCGCCCTCCCCATAGCCTCATCCCCCACCACGCGCCTGCCATTAACCGTGATCGAGCGGATGAAGTTTGAACGCCGCCTACCACTGGCCACCCGATGGAAGTACGCCGTGTTGGCATCCTCCTCCCTCAACCAAGACACCCTCGACCGCTGTTGCCACTCCGTGACCCGCTTCAAGTCCTCCTCCGCCATCTTCCGTTGAGCGGCCGACCGCGCAACCAACTCCTCTTCCTGAAGGTCCCTGACCCCTCCAAAGCGTTCAACGCGCTCACTACCTCCTCCGCCTCCCTCCTGACCGCAACCCTTGCAACCCTTGACTCCTTCTTAAACAACGCCAATTTCTTGCGCAACAAATCGAGCTTTCGAATAAACCTCACCACCGCGGAGCCCCCGAGCTGCTTAAGACCCCAGATATCCGCAACAAAGTTTTTGAAATTGTCCTCCAACTGCCAGCACCTTTCATATCTGAAAAAACCTCTCGAAGGAGTCACACCACCAGAATCCCACAAGATAAGATTGTGGTCCGACAAGCATCGAGGCCTGGAGCTCACAAACGAAAGAGGGAAGACTTCCAAAAGATCCACAGACGCCAAGAATCTGTCAATGCACGATCAAGAGTTTGAGTTCCGCCACGTGTACGAGATGTCGCCCGCTCGAAGGTCCTCCAGAGCCAACGAGTCAACAAGTTCAGCGAAATCCAACGAACCAGGGTCCTGGCCCCCCTTAGAACGTGGTCTATCCGATAAACGCAGGGTAACATTGAAGTCTCCCCCAATCAGCCAAGGGATCCCCACAACATGTTGACTAGCCTGATGCAACTCCTCCCACAGCTCCTTTCTCTTAATATAGCAACACAGCCCGTAGACACAAGAGAAAGCAATCGGCAGCAAAGAATCCACCCTAGTCAAAATCACAGAGATAGCATGCCTCCCTCTGAAGACCGAGCTGAAAGAAAACGCCGCCGATCTCCACGCAATAAGCAAACCGCCCGCCGAGCCCTTCGCGTCCAGAGCCCTTACCTCATCCAAGCCCCCCGCACCAAACGACCTCCAAAAAGCGTCCCCTACATCCTGGAGCTTTGTTTCCTGAAGCATGACGACATCGCACCCCCACTCAGTGAACCTCGAACCCAAGGTTCTCCGTTTAACCGCCTCCCCCAAACCTCGCACATTCCATGAGAGCACCCTCATGAGGAACCTTCCGTACACCCTCCGGACCGGATTACACCTGCTGATGACGCCACCGCATCTTTCAAGGTCGAGCAACCCTGAACCTCGCTGGCCAGCAAACACGACCTGTTCCTCCTCCTGTACCTCTTTGCCGATCTCCTTTCAGGTACCCCTTCATTAGCAGCAACCTCCGTGAGCTCCGTCAATGACACCGCGGGCCGACCCGGCGAACCAAGCGGCTGCGTAGGCGAGGACGCCCCCCCGGCGAGACCAAAGAGGAGCTAACTATAGCCCCTCCCACCACAAGTGGTGGAAAGGGAGGGGAAGCCTGAACAAACGAAGGCCCCCCCGCTCGCCACCAAGAGAGCCAAGTCAAATGAACGACCGGAGAGGACCACGGAAGAGATACGAAGCGGATCCGGCTCCTTAATCCCACCCGCAAAAGATCCGAAAGAAGGCCTGCATGAGGGTCCACCGAAAGTCCGATCCGCATAGAGATCCGACTGAAGAACCCGCACCATGGGATCCGACGCCCTTGCCCAAAAGCGAAAGGCCCCCGCGGTCCCCGGGGTTCTCCCCTCCACGTCACTAGACAAATCGATAACAGAAGAATCCATGCACAGAGACCAAGGGGCAGAACTGAAAGGACGTACGAAAACATCATGGCAGGACGAGTCCCACGAAGCGCCTCCATGCACAACCATCTGCCCCTCGGAAGACGAGACGACGCCCTTCCCCCTTCCAGACTTCGAGGCCGATACCACCGCCCCCCTGCCCCACCGGCGGCGACGGAGAGACGACCGACATCTGAAACGGTCGATCTTCAAACAATCACAGAAGACACGGTCCACTGCTCCATCAAGAAAACTCTTACTACGGAGATGGTTCAGCACGAAGTCGACCGGCAAGCTCCCATGCAAGAAAACCCCGATGACTGCCCGATCAACATCCTCCCTCCGAGGAACCTCAGCCGATACCTTCCGAAAAAGAAGCACAAGGTGCAGAGCCCGGAGAAACCACCACCTTCTGATCACGAACACCATCGGCCACCAGGGCGGAGCTCGAACCCTCGACCACCACTTGCGCGAAAGTGCGACCTCCGAAGCAAGAGGAGGCCCCAAGCGGGAGAGACTCACCAGCCAATACCAAGTACCTACGAGGCGGCTCAGAAACCCTTCCAGACCGGAAACGTAAACAGCAAGAGTCCATTCGGTGCCCTAGCCCACCACATGCAAAGCATCGCGGCTGCGCGACGCAAACCGACGCAAAATGTCCCTGCAACCCATAGCGGAAGCACCTCCTCTCCGGCTTCCTGTGGGAAACATGCACCCAACCCTCCCCCTCTCCTTCGCCAGCCTCCACGCCTGCCGCCACAAACTGCGGGCTCCCGCCTCCACCACGAGACTCCATCTCCCCGACACGGCCTTCCCCCCCTTCACCTCGGCCGCCCCGAAGGCCCCCTTCGAGACCAAAGCGGACACCTTCGCGTTCCGCGAGCACCCCACCACCATGCACATCCGCCACGAAGACTGCTTCCCTGCTCGTGCGACGACTCGCTTCACCCTTCTTGCGCCACCGCACCCCGACCACCCCGCTCGCACCTCCGCTCACACCACACGCTCTCGAACTCGCCATCCCTCACCCACCCTCCTTTCCTTTGTGTTATGTTTGGAGTAGTGGCTCTGCGACTTTTGGAGCTTTCTTCAGACGGTGGATTTTTTATCCTGTGGTAGGGGAAAGAAGTTTGGATGGGGTTTGTTCTTGACTAGTTCGACTCTTTGAATCAAACTAACCTCTTGGACTCTAACAGTTGTGTTCAGAAGGACCTCAACATGTCCTCTTTTTACTAATTGTAGTTGTTTGGGTGGTTTTTACTTGAAACAATGTTATTTTTCATGTGGACTATTTCTATGTAGAGAGTGTATTGTTTTTTGCTAAGACTCTCCTTAAGTCCCAAATTCCGTAAATTTTTAGCCACATAAATAATGTTGAGATATGTTTCTATATTTTTATGTTTCTTTATTAGTTTAGCTATTTTATTTTCCTCTTGTCTGTTTTATTTTATGTAATTTGCCCATAGGTCTCTCCTTTATATAATAGAGTCTAGGGCTCAACGAATAAGCAAGTCTTTTATTTTTCCCAACATGGTATCACAATGGTGGTCCTAGATCGAAGATCTTGTACCCGGAACCCTAACCCTAACTCCACCTCCAGCCCTCTTGTGCGGAGCCGCCCGTCGTTCGCGGGCTTGTCGCCCCCCTGTGGCCGGACCCGCCCCCTGCGACCGCTCCATGTGGCCCTCCCCTACGACCAGACCCGTCGCTCCTCCCTTCCGTCTTTCACCTGCAATCGAGCCCTCTCCCTACGCCCCCTACGGTCGGACCCGCCGCCCCTCCCTTGCAGTCGGGACCTCCTTTATGGTCGGACCCCCACTTGTGGCTATAGCTGCCAAAGCCATTGCTGCAACAGGGACATCTTCTCCTTGATGGGTTTGGTTGCTATTTGAGTCTACACATGCAACCAACCTCCCTTATGCCCGTGTAGACAAGTATTTTGTCAAGTCTACGATTCTTGTCTTCTTCGACCGGCAACATATCAGAGAACAAGATAGATATCCCCAACACAAACGCTTTTAGAGGTTCAACACCCATAGTAAGATGGATGTGTCGAATTATGAGTTGTGGGCCATGCCGTTCATGAGCTTAATGAAGTCGATGGGTAAAAAGCATATTCTTACCGAGGAAGAGCCGAAGGAGAAGACATGGTTATATGCCTCATGGGATGCTGATGATGCATATGCTCGTGTTTGGTTGTCTGGTACCTTGATTACCAGAGATTGCAAATGATGTACTGCACCAGCCCACTGCCAAAGCCATGCGAGATATTCATGCTGCCATGTATTCACAAGACAAGAATGAGATAAAAATTGCAAATACCTTTAGATTGAAGAGCCGCCATCTCCTCCATCTATAATGGGGCGATCACCATAGCGCGAGTCCCCCACTTTTGACTAAACAAGTCTTTGATTAGAATTTAAGTATTTCTTTTATCTTATTATAATATTGAAAAATGTCCAAATTTATGTAAAGATATAAGAATAAATGTATATAAGTGCTTTATATAGAAATAAATAAATAAATACAAAAAACTAAATTAAATTAAATTTGATTAGCCTTCCGGCTGCTTATTAATCTTTAGTCAACGACTTGATCGACGAAATATCAACTAACGGCTTTTGCAACCTTGATTTAGCTTGGTTGCATTATAATTATATGGATTTTGCATATAAGATCGTAAAATGGAGCCGAGTTCCTAAGTAGTGTCTTAGACTCTTAGGAAAACATTATTCATGGCTGTTGTCCAAATTATTTTATTTACCTCAATAGTGTAGCAATACTGTAGCAGGACCATTATTGCATTATATACATGTCTTTTATTTATACGCAACCAAGATAGAGTGAAGTATTTGCATTAGGTATATAGCATCTTGTATGTGCGCCACGCTATGCTACGCTAAAAAACGGTGAGCAAATTGTGGATGAATTCTCTGCTTGGTATTCAAAATAAACCTCTAAGCAAACACCTACGAGAATAATAATGTCCTTGGAAATAAACTTCACTCCATAGTAACATTGTTATAGAGGGAAACAATTTGCTATTTCTTCAATCACCACAACGTCAAACCGAACCAATGTACATTTACATTAAATTTGCATTGAGTAGATGTAATGTTTTTAAAACATTATGTGGCACTTCATAAACAAAATAAATATATACCGTCTCTTCCTCCTTTTTTTAAGGTTTGAGTGACTTGTGGATGTTCAAAAGTTGTCTGATGGGCATCTTGGTCGATGTATGATATTCGGGAGGATTCTCCTTTGGCATGTGAGGTGAGCTAATTGTACCATATGTTGCCTCAATTGCCCTTTCCTCTTGTCCAATCCAATTTTTTGTGGTGCTGTTGGCGTGGGTATGTTGTCTCCATGCAACTTAACATGTGTAAGAAATGATCTCCGACATAAAGTCTTATACCTTATGAAAAGCCATATTGACTGAAAAAGCATGATTAAACTTAGGAATTTCATGTTCAGCTTCATAGTCTCCTGCATCCTGTGGTTGATCCCATCCTTGACCACTCCGACGATTACGTCCTTGAGCTCGTCCATAAGCCCACTCACGACCTCTTCCTCTTCCGTGCACGTGTTCATTTCCTTGTCTAATCCGAGGTTGGACATCTGAAAATTGCAATGCAATTGATTGCTTTATTTCTTCTTTAGTTTATATAGCGATGAGCTCTGTATTCGCTGTGGTCAGGATTCATATCCGTCATTGGAATAATACACTCCCACGCTGACAACTGCAATTTCATATATAAGAAAAACATATCATCGACGGCATAGACTCACAAGATAAAATGGACATCTTATCACACACATTGTATAACATCATTGCTCCCATTCTCCCACCAAACTATGATATGATGTGCAGCTACCAATCCATGTAATTCCATGTCACATTCTCTCCATTAAGATTGGATTATTAGTATCGCCCTATGAGTATAGCTGAGAGGAAACTTGACACTTGTTAAATGTTGCCAGATCTCTTCCTAGTCAACTGAGTATTCGTAAACAATATTGGGTAGATGCTATTCTTACTGCAGTTTATCTCATCAACCATGTTCCTTCATCTGTTCTGAAAGGGGCAACTCCATTTGCCTTACTTTTCCCTACTGAGTCTTCTTTTCCCATACTTCTGTGAATTTTTGATTGTATTGCCTTTGTTCATAAATTTCATGCAGCTGACAAATTATGCTCTCGTGCCATAAAATGTATCTTTCTTGGGTATTCTCGTACCCAAAAAGGCTACCACTGCTATGATCCTGTTGGACGTCGATATTGTGTGTCTGCTGATGTCACCTTCTTTGAGCAAACATGTTATTTCACACAGACTGTGGGCGACATTCCTCTGTACCTCCCTCCTCCGCCAATCATCTATACTCGCCAACGTACCTTTATACCTTCTACACCAGTGTCTGTACCTTTGCATGCTCCTTTTATGAAGGATGATATGGCCACCTCGCGTGCTCCCACCACTGCTGTCCCGGATGTACTTGAGGAGCTTCCTATAGCTCTACATAAGCAAAAAAGGCAATATACGTATCACTCCATGTTACATTTTACTTTGACAGATATTTTATCTAGCTGTGACAAGAGATTTGCAGGTGCTCTAAATGCTATTTCTGTTCCAAAAGATCATTTCAGTGCAATGCAGGATCTTGGTTGGAGACAAGTCATGGATGAGGAGATGGATGCACTTATCTCCCAGGGTACGCGGGATCTTGTATCGTGCCCCCGGAAGTTTGCCATGTGGCTTGTCGATGGGTCTTCACGATCAAACAGTCGCCTTATGGTTCCATTGACATGTTGAAAGCCAAACTTGTTGCCAAAGGTTTTACACAAACTTTTGGAGTTGATTATTTTGAAACCTTCTCGCCTGTTGCCAGAATGGGATCGATATGTACCATTTTCTCTATTGCTGTCAACAAGGCTTGGCCTATTTATCAACTTGCTGTGAAGAACGCCTTTCTTTATGGTGATCTTGAGGAGGAGGTTTACATGATCCAACCGTCGAGGTATGTAGTCGAGGGGGAGTATGTATGTCGACTACGCAAGACCATTTGTGGCTTGAAGAAGAGCCTAAGGGCATGGTTTGACAGGCTCACTATGGAGACCAACACACTTGATTTTCAGAGGACAACATTTGAATACTTTATCTTTGTTAGACGGCAGTCTACTGACACGATCATCCTTGTTGTATACGTTGATGATATGGTTATCACATGAGATGTAGATAGTATTCAGGAGACCAAAACCTTCTTCCAGAAGCTCTTTGTCACGAAAGATCTCGGCCAACTTCGTTATTTTCTTGACATCGAAGTAATACACACTACAGAGGGAGTCCATCTTTCACAGAGGAAGTATTGTCTCGATATTCTGACTGAGGCAGGACTTCTTGGATGCATGCCATCTGGCGTCTCTGCAGAAATGAAAAAATACGTAGCATTTACTGATCCAGCTTTTGAGGATGCAACACGATATATAAGCTTAGTGGGAAAATTACTCTATCTCACTATTACTAGGCCAGTTATATCATATGCTGTGAACAGAGCCAATCAACATATGGAGAAGCCTTTTTACAGTCACTGACAGGATGTTCTTTTGATCCTTCGATATTTAAATGAATCTCCCGGATGTGAACTCTTCTATGGGGTGAACGGGCACACTAATATCTCTCCCTACACAGATTCTGACTATGCTAGCTCTCCTGAGGACCGCCGATCCACTATAGGATATACCATGTTTGTTGGGGATAACGTTGTCACTTGGCGAAGCAAGAAGCAAACAATGGTCTCTAGATCCAGTGTGGAAGCAGAATACATGGCAATGACTCAGGCCACATGTGAGATCACATGACTTGTTTCTTTCCTAACAGAACTTGGCATGTCAGTCGTCACTCCTGTACCCTTATATTGCGACAACAAGTCTGCCTTGTACATCGCTACCAATCCAGTTTTCTATGAGCGGACAAAACACATTGAAGTTGATTGTCATTTTATTCGTGATGCAATACGAGGAGGACAAATCAACACTCCACATATCTCCACTGAACTTCAACTTGCAGACATCCTCGTAAAGGCTCTTCCAAGGAAGCGCCTCATGTACTTAGTATCCAAGTTGTGCATGATTGACAGATATGCTTCAACTTGAGGGGGAGTGTTAAACTTATTATATTACAATTATTTGTAACCCTTCGGGTTCCGTAACCCTTAACCCTTCGGGTTCCGTAACCCTTAACCCTTCGGATTCCGTAACCCCTCAGGGGTATTTATGTATTTTTCCTCTTATACTCTCTAGGGTTTTCTCTCTATATAAGAGACTTTAACCCTATGGAATAAATATCCCATTTGTCTCTCTTCTCTACAGGACGCAACACGGTATTGTTGTTTATGGAAGGGAATGCAATAACTTGTCTTATTCTAATGGGTCTAGGGATCCTTATATAGGACAAAATCCTAGAAACCCTAGAGAGTACAGGATGGAGAAAATACAGAAATATCCTTACACGGGTTACAATGAGTAATGGCTTATAACCGCTAAATATATTCATAACACTCCCCCTCAAGTTGGAGCATATTTATCAGTCATGCCCAACTTGGAAACAATCCACGACATGCGTTTCTTGGGTAAAGCTTTCGTGAAGATATCTGCAAGCTGAAGATCAGTGCTGATATGCAGAGTAGTGATTCTTCCAGTCTTGATAGCATCCCGTACGAAGTGGCAGTCGATCTCTATGTGCTTGGTTCATTCATGAAACACTGGATTCATGGCAATGTAGGTTGCAGATTTGTTGTCACAATATAGAGGAATAGGAGTAGTGACATTAATACCAAGTTCTTGAAGAAAATCCAATAACCATGTGATCTCACAGGTGGCTTGAGCCATTGCCCTATACTCTGTCTCTGCACTGGATCTAGACACTATAATCTGTTTCTTGCTCCTCCATGTAAAGTATTTCCTCTAACCATCATAGCGTAGCCTGTAGTAGAGCGTTGATCTTCTGGAGAACTTGCATAATCAGCATCAGCATATGCAATAACATCCGTGTGCCCATTTGCCCCATAAAAGAGACCACGCCTTGGAGATTCCTTCAAGTATCGTAGAATTTGTAGGATATCCTGCCAGTGGTTGTAACACGGCCGTTTCATGTGTTAGCTAGCTCTGCTAACTGCATAGGAGATATCTGGTCTGGTGACAGTAAGGTAGAGGAGTTTACCAACAAGGCTTCTATATCGAGTGACATCGTCAAAGGTAGAATCAGACAAGGTGACGTGCTTCTTTGGATCTGCAGGGATACCATAGGGCTTGTATCCGAGGACTCCTGCTTCAGTAAGAATGTCCAGACAGTATTTCCTCTGTGAGAGGTGAAGCCCTCTTGTAGTGGAAGTACTTCTGTGCCCAAGAAGTAACGTAGAGGACCAAGGTCCTTAGTAACAAATACCTTTTGAAGGAAGGCCTTGGTTTCTGATATCCCATTGTAGTCATCACCTGTGACAACCATATCATCAACATAGATGGCAAGTATAACAATACCAGTTGCTCGTTTTCTGACAATACTGAGTAATCAGATGTTGTTCTCTGAAATCCAAGAGTGCTTATTTCTGTGGTAAGTCTGTCAAACCATACCCTTGGGCTTTGCTTGAGACCATATATTGCTTTTCGAAGTCGACATACATACTCCCCCTCGACTACATAACCGGGAGGCTGCATCATGTATACCTCCTCCTTAAGGTCGCCATAGAGAAAAGCATTTTTCACATCTAACCGAAAGATAGGCCAAGATTTATTTGCTGCTAATGAAAGAATAGTTCTGATAGACCCCATTCGTTTAACAGGTGAGAACGTCTCAAAATAGTCTACGCCATAGGTTTATGTAAAACCTTTGGCCACAAGGCGAGCTTTTAATTTGTCAGTTGAGCCGTCAGGCGATTCTTTTGTCGTAAAAACCCATTTGCATGCCACAGGTCGAGCCTTTTCGGACATTGAACAAGATCCCATGTCCCTCTGGAGATAAGTGCATCCATTTCTTCATTCATTGCATGTCGCCAACAAGTCCTGTAAAGCACTGTTGTGATCTCGTGGAATGGAAATAGACATGAGAGCATCTGTGTACCATCTGTCATAGGCAGATAAACTAGCAGTAGAGGTGTAGTGAGACATCGGATAAGAAGTACAATGTCTCTTACTTTTCCGTAGAGCAATGGGAAGCTCTAGAGGATCATCCGGGACATCCTTGGGGGAGACAATCGGAGAGGGCATATCATCCTGCAAAAGTGAGACGGGTAAAGGGACTTCTGGTGGTGTAGATATGTTTCTTCGTTTGTAGACAATGGGTGGAGGTGAGAGATCTAGTGGAATATCAGTGATAGTCTGAGAAAAGAAGCTTCTTTGCTAAAAAATGTGACATCTGCCGAGATGTAATAGCGATGACCATGATGATCATAGCACCTGTTACCTTTTTGAGTGCGAGAGTACCCTAGAAAGACGCATTTGATTGCACGCAGTGAGAGTTTATCTGCATTTTGAAATTTATGAACAAAGGACACACAACCAAAGATCCGTAGAGGTAGAGGGAATGGGGACTCTGTGGAGGTACATACAGTAGAGAGAATGGAGTAGACCATTTAAAGAAGGCGAAGGGACCCTGTTGATAAGATGGACGGCAGTTAATATAGCATCACCCCAGTAGGTTTTGGGAACTTTCATCTGAGAGAGAAGAGACCGGGCAATGTTTAGAAGATGTCGTAATTTTCTTTCCGCTATCCCTTTTGTTGGGATGTATAGGGACATGAGGTTTGATGTATGGTCCCTTGAGAAGCAAAAAAGGTGTCAAGGTCGTTCTGGGTGAATTCCAAGGCATTATCAGAACGAAATATTTGTACAGTAGTGGAGAAAATATTTTTAACATAATGAAAGAAATTCTTGATGATAATATTAATCTCCGAACGTTCTTTTAATAGATAGACCCAGGACAACCTGCTAAAATCATCAATAAAAACAACAAAATACTTATGGCCACTGAGTGTTCGGACCGGACAAGGTCCCCAAATATCACAATGGACTAAAGAGAAAGGGACAGAACGGCGAGGCTCAGTATGAGCAGGAAAGGATGCTCGATGATGTTTCCCAAACTGACACGCCTCGCACTCAAAGGGTTTGAGCGATGAAAGTTCAAGGAACATCATGGAGAGAGCTTTAGCAGATGGATGACCAAGACGAAGATGCCATAGCAGAGGATCAGTGGAAATGGACGCAGTACCCGCAAAATCAGAATCAGAAGGGATGTCAAGATAATACAACCCATTCTTCTCATATCCCCCACAAAAAATCGTCCGGATGTCCTGAAAATAACAGCAAAATTCATCAAATATCACCTGACAGTTAAGCTCAGTGCACAATTTATGAATAGATAACAAGCTAAGAGGAAAGGCAGGAGCACAGTGAACTCCTGTGAGTCTGAGGTTGGAGGAAAACTCCATAGTGCCCACACTAGTAATAGGCGAACGAGCTCCATTGGCAACACATACAGTTTTCACTACCGAAGACGGACGGGAAGAGGTGAGAAGACTACCTTCCCCTGTTAGATGTGTCGAGGCTCCAGAGTCAATGATCCATGCAGGAATAGATGTAATAGCTGTGCTGGCGACTGTACCAGAGGTTGTGGCAAGACTGGCAGTTGAAGCAGAAGCAATGGCATTATTATGAGAGTTCTGTAGTAGTTGACTGAGACTAGCATATTCAGAGGCAATAAAAGAAGGCTGACTGTTACTAGCAGGTTGTTCTTAGTTAGAGACAGTGGCCTCATAATCAGTATCAGAGGGGGTCATCTCATACGCACTGTTGGCATTAGAAGGCATGCCAAATTTGGCCCAGCAATGTTCTGATGGGTAATTCAGGTGACCACAATGAATACAAGGGGGAAAGCGGGCAGTAGGATGATCACGCCCGTGGCCACGTGAGACTATGCGACCACAATGAATACAAGGGGGAAAGCGGGCAGTAGGATGATCACGCCCTTGGCCACGTGATGAGTCTCGTCCTCGTCCAAAGGTACGGCCACGTCCCCGGCCAGATTCACGTCCACATCCCCCGTAGTGGATGGATCGTCCTCTCGCAAAATGAGCCGATATCTCAGTAGATGGAGGAGGTTGGGGAGACTTAAGTTCCTGAAGTCGACCAAAGATGGTCTCAAGAGTAGGTAATGTTGCAGCGGTCAGAGACTGATCCTTCACAGGTTTATACCGAGGATGTAGACCTGATAAGAATCGATAAACTTGACACTCTGTTCGCTCTCCCACCTGTTTATCACAGCAGGCCGGTTGAAAAATAAGAAGCTCCTGAAATAGACCTGTTAGCAGCTTGTAATACTCGATCAAGGATGCACCTCCTTGATTTGTAGACCAAATCTTAGTATATATGTCTGAAAGCCTGGATTTGGTAGTTTTCTGTGGATAGGTATTCTCAAGACTCTCCCACATCGCTTTAGCAGTCTCCTTGTACAAGAGATTAAATGCAATAGATGGATCAACACTGTTTGTCATCCAAGTGATGACCTGGAAGTTATCAACGTACCATATATCATAGTCTTTATCCGTCTCTACGGGCGGAACTTTGGTAAGGACATAGTTCTTACGCTGGCCACCAATAAACACTTTAAAGGATCGAGCCATAGAACATAGTTCTCAGAACCTTTGAGTTTTATAATAGTGCCCTGAACCAGCATAGAAGTAGTTGGGTACAGGGGCTTGGAGTCCACAGATGTGGGAGTAGATGCCATGGCAGCCGCACAGAGCAAGTAGGAAAAAACTAGATAATATTGGTAATCTCAGAGAATATGAAGACTTAGTAGAACATCACCAGGTGGAGTTGCAGGAGGCGCGCAGTGGCGCAATGGGCGGCATGGGATGGCGGCATACATGCGTAGGTGGCCTGATGTGGTATCGCTGGGAGTGGCTGCACGACCTGGGGTAGCAGTAGCTTGGGAGTGCGTGCGGGCAGCGACCTGTGGGGGGGGGCACGAGTGTGTCGGATGGCGTAGAGCGGCAAATCTCCAGAAGGCGGCGGATGGCGGGGGACTCAGAGGTCGAAGATCTGCGACCTGGGAAGAGGGGCGACAGTCTGGGAAGAGGGGCGACGACCTGGAAAGACGAGTTGGGAGGACGCGGGAGGCGATCTGGGAGGCGTGGGAGGGCCTGGGAGGGTGAGGCCTTGATGGGAGGAGGCGCGGCGTGGGGGGCGGTGGGTTTAGGGATCGAGCATGGAGAGAGGATGGGGGAGGGGAGACTGTGGTGGGGTAGGGTTAGGTCAGAACATCGGTCTAGGACCGCTGCTCTGATACCATGTGGAAGGGAATGCAATAGCTTGTCTTATTCTAATGGGTGTAGGGGTCCTTATATAGGACAAAACCCTATAAACCCTAAAGAGTACATGATGGAGAAAATACAGAAATACCCTTACACGAGTTACAATGAGTAATGGCTTATAGCTGCTAAATATATTCATAACATTGTTAATTTGGTGTATGTTGACATCATCATTATATGAAATGACTTGCAGATGACTTGCAAGGATTAGTAAGGCGGAAGCATTCCTTGAACATCATCTCATCACCAAGGATCTTGGGAACTACAATATGTTCTTGGGCTTGAATTCACCAAAAATTAAAAAGGACATGTGATGAATCAGAGAAAGAATGTAACCGATCTTCTGAAACCTTGGATCCAAGTATGAAGCTATATTATGATGATACGGATGGGGTATACAAAAAGAGATACAGGGTGCTTGTTGGGAAGGTTCTGTATATGACCATTAACAGAATAGATATTTCTTTTGCCATAAGAAAAGTCAATTAGTTAGTGGAACAACCACGACTTGCTCACATGGATGCAATCATCATGATCCTAAGGTACTTGAAGTCTGCACCGGTGGTACATGATTACTCTTCAGTAAATGGATATTTCTTGATATCACAACCTGTGCAGATGTTGATTATACAGGATGTCCTAAGGATAGGAAGTATACCTCAGGTTTCGCAGTGTTTATTGGAAGCTCTCTATTATCTAAGAAGAGCAAGAAATAGATGGTTGCTGCCGATTAAATGATGAATCATGACACTTCTTGTTTATGTAGATGGCACGATTTTAACTTGGGATGATAAAGAGGAGATAGCTTGTCTAAAATGAAAGCTTGCTACAATCTTTGACCTAAAGGAGCTTGGGAACCTAAACTAGTTTTTGGGCATTGAATTGGTATGGTCGAATAAAGGTTGTGTTCTTTGTCGAAAAATATTTTCTCTTGATTAATTGAAGGAAACTGAAAATTTGAGATGTAAACATCCTCCGATGTCTATTCAAAGGATCCACAAGTTGAGCATCAAGGATGAAAAGCAACTTGTGAAAACTTCAAGAGTCAGTGATAGAGACTTGCGGGTAAGTTGGTTTATCATAATCTAACCATACCCGATATTACTTATGTTGTCAACGCAATGAGTCAATTCATACATGCACCTACTAATATTTACATGAAGACAATAGAACATAATCTCTACTCTATGAAAAAAGGCCCGAGAAAAAGACCAGTATTTACCAAAGATGTAAAGATTGCGATCGAAGGATACACCGTTGCAGATGGGGACAGGTGTATTGATTTGAGGAGATCTACAATTGGATGGTGCCTATTTCTGGGTGGCAACTTGGTGATTTGGAGAAGCAAACAATAATTGCTCTATGTTAAATCTAGTGCTTATGTTGAATTCATGGCTGATGTTATGGGTGTTGCTGAGATGTTGTAATTTATTGACAAACTTTGGAATAAATTTCGAGTTGCTGATGTTATGGGTGTTGCTGAGATGTTGTGGCTTATTGACAAATTTTGGAATAAATTTCGAGTTGCTTATGAATCTATCCAGTGACAAAAAGGTTTTTATAAATTTATCAGAAAATCATGTCCTACATGATAGAATCAAGCATGTGGCGATTGATCATCACTATTAGATAGAGAATTGACTCTAAAGAGCTTGTCTTGCCATACATAAAATTTGAAAGTTAAGTGGTTGAGATCTTCATTAAGGGCCTTTCCACGACCAGCTTTACGAAAAATGTGGGCAAGTTGGGCATGTGTACAATCCCTATATCCCACTTGAGGGGGAGTGTTGAGTTACTTGTTTATCGGTAAGTGGTTCATTGGTGATGATCCATTTACCCGTTTAATGACTCGTATGTAACTCACTCCACCTTATTTTTTTATAGAAATAAGGAGAAGAAAAGCCCTAGCCATATGAGACTGAGGGTCATGGCTCTCGTGTTTTTCCCCCTTCAGCAATGCGGATTTCCACAAACCTTTTTGCGCTTGTGATTGCAATTGTTTGAAGTGCTGGTGTTCATGATATTCTGGTATCTGTATCATCAATCATTGTTTTTACAGGAACTAGGGGACTAAACTGCTAAAGAATGTGGTGGAATCAAAATGGTCTCAACCATTGGCATTCAAGAGCAACCGACCACTCTTGTCGTCAGAAATCAGCCAAATCATCACGCCATAGCCAACGACCCTGAGCCTGTGGCTTGCACATGTGTGCATGCGTGCTTCCAACAATGCATCTCCCGTTCTTTGACACTTGACAGGGCCCCGGGGTTCTCGCTGTTCCATTATGTGGAACTAAATTCAACAATATCAGAACTCGCAATTCGGTCTCATTCTTGCAATTGAACCAGACTCCCGTCAAATTCTATACTTTATTATGGTAGTTATGGGTGCGATGTCGGGATGTCCTGTACGTCCATGTAAAATGTTATGACTGACGCCTTCATATATTTTGGGTGGAAATTAATCATCATTCTCTGGTTTAAAAAGGACATATGTGAACTTCATACAAAGTTGGGATGCAAGCTCTATTGACTAGTCACTAGGGATGCAAACGGACAAAGATTATCTATATCTGATCCGTCAATGTATTCATTTTATATAGATTTTGACATCCGCATTCGTATTCAATTTAAAGTGGTTAGGGATATCACTTTGATATATGCAAACATCCGTATTCACATATGTATACCCATTTTCATATATAAAAATAGTTGTAGATTTATTTTCAACTATTTATAACTTAATTCTATACCTTCTTTCACCGTGTTTTATATAATTTTTACGATATAGACACATTTAGTATATTTATATTAAGTGTTTTCCGTCCAATTCATGTATATTTAAGCCAATCTATAAAGTATTTCTAATGTTACTCATGCGTGATCAATACCCGTTTTTTTAAGAATATGGTAACATAGTTTTAATATCTGTCAATATCCGCATCTGCATTCGTATTCATACTTAAATGGATAAGGATATGGTAATACATATATCTGTATCCGTATCTGTCCGTTTGCATCCCTACTAGTCACCTTAGATTGTCTGGCAAAGTCATCGCTGAAGGAGAAGGTTACATGGTTGAGTAAGGTGAAAGTACACAGAAGTGGGTGGGACGTTATCCTGAAAGTTATCCAATATATCTGAGTGGCGAGGAGGATGTAGATAACATGTTCTTCCTGGTAGGCACTGAATGGATTTTACTCGGAATATTCTGTGAGGCTGATTTTAGTTTTGACAGATTTTGAGCAGCTTTTTGGACTAGAAGGGTTAGAAGAGAGGAGCAGACTTGCAGCAGACATGATTGGAATCGGCCAGCGGCAGTCTTGTGGGGTTTTTATGTACTTGGAATACAATGGTGTTCCGGCATAAGCAATATTATGTGGAGAGAGCGGTATAGATTACTAAGGCTTTGTATTTGGTGCAGGTGTGCCCTTGTATATGTTGGGGTGTTAGTCATGCTTGCTCTGTAACCATAGTTTGGTTAATGGATGAAGAGTAGATGACTACCCATCTTGGTTAGTCAATATTTGGCGTTTTGACAACAAAAATTGATATGTATTTGCTACCCAGTGCTTGATTATGGATTTGCCCGGTTTCTTTCGAAGATACAGATTTGGGTTCTCTTCTCGAAACCTTCATGAAGTGAATCGGCGTTAGTCTCTCAGATTTTGGCCAGAGAGGTCTTGGCATTGTGTAAAGTTGCGTGTATTTTTTTACTGTATACGAAGCATATGTTGCCATGGAAGATGTGTCTAGATGCACTCCTACCTCTTAGAAATAACTTACTTATAAATATACATAGCTGCCATCTTTCATAGCAAGACATGTATGCTTACCTCTCAGGTTAAGTTTAGCCATAAAGTATATACTGGTACAGAAATGACAACATGGGTGGACGTCCTTTTGCAGGAACTAGAAAGTTTAATTATTAAATTTCTGGTTGTCCCCGGCCAAGGGCACTATTTTTGCGGACATCACTCGTCAGCAATCTTCTGTTGATTTCGTAGATTCTAATCTTTGGACTTCCAACTTGTATAGCATCGATTCCATCTCCAGAAAATATTCTGTTTCCCACTCAGATGGCTACTGTGCAGAGGGCATATATCCAGCTCTACAAATACTCCTTTATTTACCCCATCTCTGTTAGCTGCATTCCCAAATGTAAACTGTAAAGCTTGTGCTCATGATTATCTTTACCATATGCATCATTTTGACATTTTCTTTCTGGATGTTTACGTACAGAAACTCATCATCTGCTGCATGGGGGACATACGCTGGTAACCAGAAGGCTGCAGCCAAAGGATCGGTTAGACTCTTTTTATAATCACTTTTTTCCTTCAATGGATTGCATAGTCACATAAATTACGGAAAAAGTCTACAGCCTAAACAGCGATATCAAGTAAATTCTTAAACTAATACTTTTGAGACCCTGAGATCTCGAAAAGCCTGTTTTAGATATGAGAACAAGAGATAACACAGGAATTCCTCAGGAATCAGATTCTGGAATCGGGGGTGGCTGTGGAAAAAAGGATGCAATTTCCAGCAAGCACATGTGACATTGCACCTACTCTTCTCCCTCCCTCCCCTTCCAACGCCAACTATAATTATAGTGGTCGGGCGAGGGTTCCCCCATCTGCCTATCACAGCTGTCCATTCTTGTTTGGATTGTCCTGATTGTGACCGCTCCCCAACCCCTCCCCTTTTCCACTACAGGAATAGATGGATACCGAAACCACCATGATTGGGGTCCAACCTCTCCGCCAACTCACTTTGTTCGATTGGGCCCCTTTTCCAGGCCCATAATAATTAAAAGCCACAGTTTCCCTTCACATGCTCCCACATGGTAACTCACTAACCCAAAATGGCCGCGCATCCCCTGCCGGACTGGCCGTCTCCCAAAATAAGCCGGTTCCACCAGCATCGTTATATTAATTCATCATAGCAGACCTCTCTTTGTCCGTGATTTTTTTACCCTTCTTCCCGGAGGGATTTTTTTCACGTAAATCTTTGTGCAACAGCTATAGGCCAAGGTCGGACCTAAGGAGGCTGCACACCAAGGGCCTGTTTGGTTGTTGGGTTGGACTGGGTTGGGTTGGGTTGGGTCGGGATACCCCTGTGAATAGTAAACTGTGAGGAGGATTGAGAGGGTTGGAAGGGGGGTACACCAGTGTACCCCAACCCAATCCAGTCCAACCCAACAACCAAACAGGCCCCAAGTATCCTAACCAGACTAGGATTTGAATTCCATTTGAAAGCTGCCTATCATCTTTCACATGGGAAGCAACATTGCGGTTAGGAGACAGACATGCATCTTTCCATGGCCCAAAGCCTCATGACTTATCTGCTGTCTTAACTGGACAAGTGGATGACCAATCTACTTTTTTTCATAGAACATTATTTTGAGAAATCTAGGATGGAACCCATATGGATGGTCCAGGATATTGTCATAGATGTCTGTATTCTTACATTACCGTGCTTTGCTTTGGATTTATCGGAGATCAAAATCACGCATTTGGTCACATTGATTGAAGGATTACATGATGTTACTTAGCCCTGATCTATTGGATGATTGGTGTGTGTGGGTAATTGGTGAGGTTTGAATCATGATTTTTTGAATGACGGCGCCCTGCTACCATTTAAGTGAGTTCTTTTAAGCTTCTCAGCGATTGTAGTTTGTCGGACTAGTCGTTTAGGTTATGGTAGTGGAATTTCCGTCACCACAAGTTAGGCAAAAGTAGTGGCGACAGAAACTTAGTTGAATATTTGACTCGGTTGGCGTCATATATGAATATATGGATACTTCATCTGAGATAATATTATGAACTAATCAATAAAAAACTCATAAGATTCAAAGGACATATACATATGCCAACAAATGTTGTAGATATGATATGCAGCACGACATTTTATAATTGTGGCGATAAGTTTTTTTTGACTTGTGATGGTGTATCCTACACAAGGTACATTGTCAAAAGTAGTGTGATCATGCAAAGACACCTTCGTTGGCATGAAAACCTTACAAAAAAAAACCTTCGTTGGCATGATACCACCACGGCTACCACGCAAGTTTACCATGTATGTGATAGGATATATGCATTGGAACTTATTGCAACTTTGTCCATATGTGACAACCTTTAACAATGCATCTCTGTTAGGGATGTAAACGCATGGATACGGATCTGGATATAATATTACCATATTCTGTTTTTGAATACGAATACGGATGCAGGTACGAATATTGACGTATATTAAAATTGTCTTACCATATCTTTAAAAAATTGATATGGATGTAAAACAGATACTGATTGCATACAAGTAATGTTAGAAGTATTCTATAGAACCGACTTAAATTTATACGAATTGGATGGAAAATACATGTTATAAATTTATGAAATGTGTTTGTATCATAAAAATTATACAAAAATGATAAAAGAAGGTACAGAATTATGTTATATGAGGTGCGGATGTTTGCGGATATCAAAATGATATCCATATCCGTATCCATTTTAAAACGGATACGGATGTCAAAATCTATATAAAAGGATACGATGACGGATCGGATACAGATATATCCGCAACTGTTTACATCCTTAATCTCTACGCTTGATGCGATAACCTCTAACAACTATCATTTCAAATCTTGAATTTGATTTTGCTGTACTCAGGACATATCTTCGGGTTAACCTATTGCTGTGAATTTAGTTTGAACTCGTGCATGTCTTGGAATGACCTATCATATTATATAATTATTTGATGGCATATTTTCGAGATGCCATATTTAGTTTGTGAGGGCTGATCCTGTGAGAGCCCCAGATTATGAGAGCATGAGAGCAGTGACCCTGAACCACTATATTATGCTCATCTCTCTCCTCCTCCAATCAATCAGTGTGTAGTGAGCAAAATCTAGTGGTCCTGATTCAATGCTCTCATGCTCTTACAGTCTTGGGCTCTTACAAGATCATGCCTCTTTAGTCTGTTTAGATGACAGTTCAGAGGCATATCATATTATTAGTTTGTTTTGATGATGACTCTTTGATGGCCTGCCATAGTATTAGTTTGTTTTGATGACATGTACTTCTCACCTTCCACTGCAGCTTGCCGCCACCAACACCACCACCACCACTTTCTCCTTCCTCTTTGCCTACCACACCATTGTCGTTGCATCGTGCAACCACCACCTCAGCCGATCGTGTCACCACCACGCACCACCACTGCATGCTACCTCCATCACATGCCATTTCCACTATTAGCCACCACCTCGGTGTGCCACCTCTATTGTTGTCGCTCGTGCCACCTCCATCTCATTGCTGCATCATCGCCGCGTGTAGTTGTACCTTCATTATCATGCACCATTGTCAATTGCTCGTGTCACTGTTGCACCACATACAAAATGGGAGATGAGATTGTCATCTTCCACCATATATATATATATGGGTTAAATGAGGCTACACCCTGGGTGTAGCCAATTGGCTACTCCTACCCTCATTTTCCCCCATTTTTTAATTTTTTTGGAAAATAAAATTATGTATATTCATCACTATATCCCTCTAACATGTCGTTCAAATTTCGTCAGAAACAGAGTCTCCTATGCCCTCCATCTGAAGGGGGTCATTTTCAGCAATTCTGAGACCGTTAAAATTTGTCAGTCTTGATGGAGGGGATAGTTGTATCGAATTAAGTCGAAATTTGAATGACATCATGGTGACATATTGTGATCTAAATTCCAATAGGTTTCATTTCAAAAAAATAAAAAAATATAGGTGAAAAGAGGTGGGAGCATGTAAGTTAGCTACACCTAGGGAGCATACTCCTTTTTCCATATATATATATATATATATATATATATATATATATATATATGAAAATTCTTGAATTCTTAATGGCAAATGGATGTGAGTGCCTTATTGTATACTACGTGGAATGTCACGAAGGATTGGGTAGGTTTAGAGGTAGAGGTGCTAATCGAATTGAATGCCTTCAAATCCATTAGGATTTAGATTCTCGATTCATTTTTAAATTTTTGAATTCGAATTCAAATCGAATTTTGAACGAATATCTAAACTTGAATTCAAATTAGATTCATTTTGAGTTTTGAAGATTCAAATTTGATTCTTTTTATTTTGAATTTGAGACATTAATATATTTTAAAGTTTATATAAATTATTTATATAATGATTTTATTTTATACTTATATCTCTTAATACATATTAATAAGATAATTTAAAAAAGTATAATAATGGAAGATAGCAAACAAATAATATATACTTGTATAAAAATACTTAATTTTTATCGATATTGAATTGCAATCTAAATTTACCCTTTTTCTACATTGAAAGAAATATATAAATAAAATATAATTATATAAGACTTATTTAAAGGGATAGAATCTTCTTGATAGAGCAGAGGAAAGGCGATAACAAACTTGAAATGCAGTGCGCAAATGAACAACGAGCGAGTGGTTAGTGGCCCTATGACTCTTCTCTTATTCCTGAGGTATGATCAAGTAAGGATGAGAAACCTGAGTCAATGAGCTTAATTTAAATACAAATAATCGACATAGTGGTAAGGGATGTGGATCAAAGTAAGGATGAGGTACGATTCATTAAGACAAGCTTCTCAAGCTCAACCTCGAAGAGAAGTCCGTGGTCCCTCGCATGCGGAAAGTCCGAGTCCTCTTTTTTGAAGGTTTACAGATAGTTCTTTGACTATAGTGTACATGAGATGCCATTCCAGATAAGGCAAGCCAAAACATATGATATGGGCTTGGAACACGTTATGTTTATCATTGCATGTTGAAGCAATAACAAGACAAGATCAAACTCTTATAGATAATTAATACAAATCGATCTTGTTATTTGAAAATTAATACATGGATAAGCCACAAATCATGACAGACATGACGGAGGAACTTGACTTAACGTGGCTATCGTTTTCACATGCAATAAGAGGGAGTACTATCATCCATCCTAAGACCGATGGATCTTTGATGAAAAATGAAAATATGAAGAGAAATGTTAGGATAAGTAACATGAGAATATGGAAATAAGTGTAAAGTGAGAATATGGAAATACATGTTCTTTCCCACTAGATTTTATGGCTAATATTTTTAATATTGGTTGTTTAGTCATTAACTAGTATAATTATACGTACATACATTCATGCATGCATGCATACATTCACTCATGCATGTATATAGGTATGTAAGTATGCATGTATATACCTATGTACATATGTATGCAATATGTAAATTCATTTCATACATATATACATATAATTGCATACATACATAGATATGTGTATGTATACATGTTTAAGCATGTATAAAAATCGAATAGAATCGAATCCACAAGTCAAATTTATTTTCATTTCATTTCATTTTGAATCGAACTTTTTCTGAATTTTTATCGAACGAATCTCAAGCAACTTCGAATGATTCGGTTCGATTAGCACCCTTATTTAGATGTAGGTTTTGGGATATAGATACCATACCTCTTCCCTGTAGCCTTACCATTAGTTGCAAGGGCCACCTAACACTAGACTAGGATTTGAGTTATTTTGGGTAATCGAATAATTAAAGAAATAATTGATTTTTTTAATAATAGGCTCGGTAATTCGGGGGTTCGGAGCATCCCCTTGTGATTCGAATCCAAGTCCTTTAAGATAGAGGTACACTTCACTACACAAGATCAATCCTTAGGGCTTCATTTGGTTGCTGGTATAGATCGGGGTACACCGGCATATTCCTGGCTCCAATCCTCCCAACTTGGATTGGGATTACTTGTATTGACCCTACAATTTCTTTTGTATAATATTTTTTTCAATATATTCAAATAAAAATATTAATATAAAAAATATATTATAATCATTTAAAAAGTTAATATAACACATAAATAATGTCACAATACATCGTAATTATCATTTCAACCCTTCCAACCCTCCGAACAACTGCCATTCATAGGGGGATACCCCAACCCTACCCAACCCAATTACCAAACATGCCCTAGATGCCTGTTTGATTACTGGGATGGGGTGGGTTGGGATAACCCTAATGTGAACAATAGCTGTTTGGAATGGTTATGAGGGTTGGAGAGAGTTCTGAATAGAGAGGAATAAAAAAATGTGATACGATGTCACTATGATTTGTGATGGAATTCCAACCTAAGAATTGAGAGAGGTAATCTGGTTATCAAACTGACCCTAGATCACAAAGGGTAAATTGTACTTTGTGCTGCTTTTAACCCGTGCGAGAGCGACAGGTAGTATAACACCTGCCATTATCTTCTATAATAAGACGCGCCGAATTCTACGCTATAAATAGCGTACACAGCAAACCTACCCTTTTTTGGCACTTGATTCTGTATTTGTTACGGATTTGGTACGTGTCAAATTAATTTACAATGATTATTTTTGGATTTCATAAAACATTGCAAATGCACTTATGCGTCCCTTATTTTTTTTCAGATTACAGTATGACCCCCAGAAATCTTCTTAATTTATGCATTCACTCCATTGCTAAGTTGATGGTATCAGTTTAAAAGTTCTATGGGGTTCATAATGTAAATACGATAGGCGTGAGCACAAGTGTAATTTCAATGTTTTGCAGTTTTTTCCCCTTGTTTTCGAGAGTATTTCAAGTAGAGATGCTGATGATAGGATATGGATAAAGACATAGATGTTATATATCTTTATCTTTTTTAAAATAAGAATACAAATGTGGATATGGATATTGATATTGATGATATGAAAATTATGTAGCATGCCAATTAAAAATGGATATGGATATAAAATAGATATTGATTGCATACGGATAATATTAAAAATATTATATAAATTAGCTTAAATATACATGTATTTATGGAATATACAAGATATAAATATACCAAATTTACTTATATTTTAATAATTATACCAAATATGGTGAAAGAAAGTAAAAAATATATTATATATGGCTAGAAATAAATTTAAATTATAATTATATATGAAAAAAGATATACATATATGAATATTTGTAAATATTTAAGTGATCCATATCCGTAAAACAGATAGGATTATAACAAATGCGAGTATGAATATGAAAATCTGTTTTAAATAGATATTGTGGCAGACTAGATACGGATATATCTTATTCGTTGATATCCCTCAATAGAAGCTGTTCTTTTAGTACAGTTTATCCCACTATAAGATTGGTGTGTACCGGTTAATCCTACGATATTATACATTGGAGAAAGTGTATTGATGAAAGATCCATATATCTTAGAGGAAGTTGCTACTTCATGGAGAAGAGTTAATATAGATGTAAATTCGTTCCTTTTTCATCGCGAACCCTCAAAGATACAACAATTGGAGACCAAGCTGGACCCAAGTTGAGCGATCGTAGAATAAACTCTTATATGGACGTAGAGCAAAGGTTAACTCTACCAATGTGGAGACATGAGAACATCTCAAGGGAAAAGGATCCTCTGTTGTAATGGGTATTACAACAGAGGTGTTGTAATTCCCAATAATTTTTTTTTACGATTTGGATTTTGAAAATCCAACCTTATGGATTATATTATACAAATGTTTCACATATCCTTCAAATTACGTTAAAATCCGAGATCATTTGTTGTTTTATCTTAATGGTTAGGTCTAGTCGACATTTAAGCAACTTAATCTCATTTTAAAAAGCACTTAATTTTTGACATTAAGATAAAATAGCAAATGATCTTAGATTTTAGCAAAATTTGAAGGATATGTGGAACATTTATAGAAGATATGATCCCTAAGATTGAGTTTTAAAATCCAAATCGAAAAAATAAATATATGGGGATTTCAACACAACAGAGGATCCCATTACAGCTGAGGATCCTTTCTCCTTCCCAAAAACCATTATTTTCCTCTCTTGTGGGGTACCCACTCTCTCTTTTTTAATACATTAATTAATTTATTTCTATTTCATCTATTCTTACAAAAAAATAATATATCATACCATCTTATCATCTAAAAATTATAAAATACTGAATTTATACTTAATTTTCCAAACTTCAATACGATCACATCATAATAATGATTCATTTTCCAAACTTTAATGCAATCACATCACAACAAATCCTTTTAACATCAACCCTCTATCCAAAAAGCAAACCACAAAAACATGTCACCCTCTCTCAGATTAACCCCGAAGTAACCCTTTATCCAAACACACCCTCAGGTTCTTCTTCCAATGATAAAGGCGTCGTCATTGTCGCGGGCAAATCTCAAACACCTTACCTTCAAGTGATATCCAAAGTCCGACCATAGGGGAAAAATTGACTCCAAACAAACCTCTCTTAAGACGAGCGACATTTCTAGCCACGTTTTTTGGAACACGATTACTTTTGGACTATTCTTTTTTTGTTTGCCTCATTTTGATATGTAGTATTAAGTAACTTTAGATCTTTCCTCTACGCTCTCTTTATCCTTCGGGTATCTTTGATGAAGAAGAACTGATCTTTGTTTTCTTAAAAAATTGATGAAAGATCCTGAAAAACAAAAAAGTAATGCCCTTTTTCTTATCTGTTGCATGAAAAACACGGTGGTGTTATATAGATCATGGAATTGTTTTGAGGTGGCTGCAAACTTTCGTAGTCAGCAGATGCTTAAAATGTAATCGAGAAAGGTTCTGATGCTGCATGTTTTCGAATACGGATTTATTGTGCAGACTGCATGCTTAAAATGTTCTTTACCATTTGTTCTGTAGAATATGAATTTTTAAGGGATTTTTACCCGGTAGACCCTATAATCATTTTAAATTACCTCTACGACCTTTGAAATATCGATATTCCTCCCTCGACCCCGTAAACTTGCTAACCCTTACCCGACAGACCCTGTGGTTAATCCACATCCATTTGTCCGTTAAATTTAACCGGATTCCGTTAAAAAGAGATGCATAGTACCCTCTTTGTTTAGAAAATTTACAAAAGATGCCATCCGTCTTCTTCCCTACGCATCCTCCTTACATTCCCTTCCCATCTACCTCCTGCATCATCCCCGACCTCTCCCATATCACCATCGATCTCCCAGCCCTTCCATGCACTGCCGCCTATGAGGACGGGATCATAAAGATGATGTTTACAGGTAAGGGTTACGGGGCCGCCCTTACGGGTAAAAATGTGGATCTAAACTTGCATCTAAACTTGCATGTTTACAGGGTTAGCATGTTTACCCTTCCTCACCGCTCTCATAAAGATGATGTTTACGGATAAGGGTTAGCATCTAAACTTGCATGTTTACGGGCCGCCGCCTATGAGATGGAATTTAAGATGGAATTTCTGGAGTTTCGTCCTTTTTTGAGTTTGAAACATCGATTACGCTCCTTCCTCACCGTGAAGCTTCTCAAGATGCGGCATCTCCCTCCGGAAGTGAGGAATAAAGGGATCGAAGATGCAGCATCGTCCGCCGAGAGGCTCTCAACAGGGAGCTCGAATGACACCGAAGCAAATAGGGATCGAGTCTCGGAAACATCGTCGGAAACCCAAGAAAGCAACAGAGGAAGAGGGAGAGAAGATGGAAGGAGAGAGAGAGGGGAGGGGGAGAGATACCGTTGGATTTGATGTGGGTTGATTAACTCACCTTTAACTCAAGCAAGTTAACTTAAGACCTGTAAAATTGACGGTAGGGTTCATAGGGTAAGACGGAGCAAGTTTACGGGGTCGAGGGAGGAATATCGATGTTTTAAAGATCGTAGAGGTAATTTAAAAAGATTCTAAGGTCTGCCGGGTAAAAATCCCAATTTTTAATTACGATCCATTGTTTTTTGGTAGCAGTGATGGTGAGATAATTGATGGCTACACAAGGTTTTAAAAACCAAAACGAACTAAATAATTCAACGGGTTAAATTATCAAAAGAAAAATAGTTCAACCACCTGATTTTTACTCAAAAAATAAAATCAATGAAAACCAGTTAAAACTCAAAACTCAGTTGGACCGTTTGACCTGGTTGAACCAATTGATCAAAGCACTGGTCCAATCATCCATTCTTGATAAAAAATAATTTTTAATTATTTAATAAAATCAAAATATTAAAAAGAATTCATGATTTAATTTCATTCTAAATCATAATATGATACTCTTTTATCTCTTTTCCTTCAATATGTGCTGACTCAATGTGGATTTTCCCTTCCTACCTTACAAGTATTGCCTCTTTCTTTTGACATTGTAAATGAGGTTGTCTCCTTTTAAGAGCAACAAATGATGCCTCCACATAAAGAAGAAGAAGTTGTCAGTCACTATATGATAAGCAATAAATTAGCGACATTTGCCCTATACAATTGTAATAGTTCTAAAAGTGACAATTTTATACATCACATTAATGCAAAACTCATAATTAGGGTTCGGGGGTGGATACTTAGTTCATTTCTCACCTCCTGTAGTGGCATTGGTCTCCAAGACTAATAGGATAGTGGAATCATTGCTTGTTATGTCAAGGAGGGGGTTTACAAGAGGGTGGGTCGAGAGATTCTCAAATCGGCTTTCTGAATGTGAAACATGGTGGAAAACGAGGATCGAATCCCGCGACTTCTAGCATGACAACATATGAATTTGATAAAATATATTTATTACGCTCTTTTGAGTTTTTATAATAACATTTGTACCTTTAACTTTTTAGCAATTATACTTGTGCCCCTTTAATATTAATAAATTCTTAATATTGTCCTTATTTTGATTTAATATTGGAGCATGTGTACTAGTAAAAGGACGTTACTATGAATTTTGTAAAAAATACAAGGGTACACATGTAAATGTAAAAAATTGGGGTATACTTGTTATGGGAAAAACTTGGAAGGACACAAGTATAAAAATCTATTAAATATATGATGTAGCATTATTCATCTTTGTTTGTATGAAATATCAGTCTAACTTGGTTCGATTCGGTTAAACCATACAAATCAAACAAACAATGCAACGGTTCATTTTTTCCGATTTTTATGAGCGGTTAATGTCATCACGGTTTGACTGGTCGTCCCATTTACCTGACCATAAAAATTCAATATCAATACCTACTTGATTTGCTGTTCGATTTAATTTTTAAAACCTTTGGGCAAGGGACTTGATAGGCATTTTCACACTTGTGCCCAAACGAGTTCTCCTAATAACACTCAAACCTCTAACTTTTTTAAGATCACACTTGTATACATATAATTGTAATAAAATTTATAGGAACATCCTTACGTTAGTATACTTGTGCCTATATTGCACCAACAAAAGGTGGCATTGTTAAGAATGTAGGAGCACACATATAATTGCAAAATGGTTCGAAGCTTGGATGAACTAAAAATGTCAAATTGATAGTACAATATCGACATGATAAATGATGTAATAATGATGTTATAACTTAGCATTCGAAGAAATGGCCGCGACAAGGGTGATTTTGTATCTCATGCATTCTTTGGTAAATGGAAAAATAATGGAGGAGTAAGAAGTTGACTTATCCCTCTTTATTCCTTATGTTTGTATACTATATTCTAAGGTGTGTTGATGTGATTGAAATAGTAATTATATATATGGGGAAAGTGGGGCTGCTCCTTGTAGAGTTAATTTTGCTCTTCCACCTTATTTTCCTATTTTTATATTTTTTGAAAAATAAATCCGTGAATTTTTATCATTATATTCTTATATTATGTCATTCAAGTTTCATGTAAAACAAAGACTCTTACGACCTCCATCAAGATAATCATTTTAATGATCGTAGAATCATTGAAATCGACCATATCTGGATGAAGGTCATGAAATGCTACCCGAACAGAGCAGAGCGGTCGTGCGGTCCATACAAGACGGGACCACAATCGTTGAGGTGACCGACGTGTAACTCGAATAATAGATTCAGCAATGAACCACAACAATAATAATCAAGCAACGAAAAGTCTAGTGGACGAGTCAGAATTTATTATGAAACTCTACAAATAAGTGTGTATAGTGACAAGCATAGTAGGGTGTCGAATATATGGAACAAGGACGTAACAGGTATAATATTTATAAATAAATAATATGAATGTGTATATATGTATATATATGCACAATCGTCAATCAATGTTTTTATGGGTTTTTAAATATGTATATATTTAATTTGTATATAATTTAATTTTTAATTTTCTAATTTTTAATTTCTTTTTATATATAATAACTATATATATACAAGTACATGTATATAAGTATATAAGGTGATATATAGATAATATAGGTAGTATATAATAGTATATAAATAATAAATGTATAAAAATTAGAAAATATCCAAAAGAACATTCCATTTTATTTTTTTAAGATTTTAAAATATTTCTAATGTATTTATAATAGTAATTATAAGTATATATAATCGAGAAAAGGGAAGTTGTTCTCTGTAACAACCAAGTTGGTTGCTACACAGAGCAGTTTCCCCCATTTTTTTATTTTTTTTCAAATTTTTTTCATGTATATTCATCTATACCTCCTACATGTCATTCGAATTTCGTGAGAAATGGAGACTCCAAACCCTCCATCTAGACCGGATAAAATTTAACGGTCTGAATTTTGTTGTAATCGACCTGTTCTAGATGGAGGGTTTAGGAGTCTCCGTTTCTCACGAAATTTGAATGATATGTAGGAGGGATATATAGATGAATTACATGAAAAAATTTTGAAAAAAAATAAAAAATGGGGGAAACTGCTCCGTGTAACAACCAACTTGGCTGTTACACAGAATAGCCTCCCCGGCCTCTATATAATATATAAGCTATATAGGGTATTATGATTATCAATATAGATATAAATAATAAAAACCTACAAAAAAATATTTTTGTATTTTTTAAACACGCTTCTGTTTTTGTGAATTTTCTAGAAATTTTTACTAATTTTCTTGTATTTCTAAAATAAAAATAGTGCAAAATAGGAACTTTTTAATTAGGCTGAATTGGTTTGAGAATTCAAAATTTCTCAAAATCAATTTTATTATCTAGAATTGATATATATATATATATATATATATATAAACATGGGATAGAAAAGTACTTTTGGATTTTTAGAAAATATTTTATAATTTTTTATGGTAGCAAGTGTTAGCTAATTTTAGAGTTTCTTTTGATATTTTTTTGGTGATTTTTACTCTAGAGTAATAAAATAGGTCAATAAATAATAACTATTTTTTTTGAAATTTCTTAAAAAGGTTTTATTCTTATTTGTATTTTTTTAAGTCAAACCGAGAATAAAATAGTTCTTTTGATTTTTAATAAATAGTAAATGTAAGCAAAATGGTAAATAAAATATATAACATGAACAATCAACTAATGATGCACTTACACCTATTTTTACGATTTTTTAGAACACATAATCTATTTTTAATAAATAGAAATGCCAAAATAAAAATAAATCAAGCTGGTAGGGGTATATCTGTTAAAAATATATTACAGGGAGGCACGTGCAAAATAATCAGGAAGTTTGAACTGCAACTCCATTTTTAAGGACTAAATACAAAATTTGGAGGGGGTTACTTGCAAAATATCCCATCACATGGGGTCCACGTGAGGTGACATGGTGATGAAGAGAACTTTGCGAGGGCCTAAAATTATCCTCACTAATCAATAGCAAAGATAGAGTGTCGTTGAGGCGACACTCACAAGATCCTACTTCAAACAACAATTAACCCACAAATAAAATATAACAATGAATAGAAAAAATATGGAGTTAAAATTTATTATAACTCTACAACAATTGTGTATAGTGTTTAAGCATATGTATAGGTCGAACTAAGGGAGCAAATGGTAGATTGGGCAATGATGCTCAAAACTTGTTTTTTTTCTCTTGTCCATTTATTCTATTTTTTGTGGATTTTTAATTTTATAGTTTTTATGAATTTTAGTATATATTTAAATGCTTTTAATTTTATAAATTTTATTTTCTCTTTATATTTCTGACTTTTATATTCCTTTTCTTTTGAATATATTATATAAGAATGTGATAGGCTATATAAATAATATAGGATAATAGAATTATAAATGTTAATCAAAACAAGCAAAATACATGAAGTAAAATAATATTTGGTTTTATATAATTCTCTAACGTTTTGTGATTTTTCTAGGTTTTTTTATAAAATTTTAGATATTTTTAAAATAAAAAATCCCCTATCAAGAAATAAATAAATATGCAGAATTGACTTGAAGATAAAAATAATAAATTAAGTCCAAAATTCTCCAAATCAATTTTAATATATTGATAATATAAAGAAAATTCAAAAACAAAATACTTATTTTTGGGTTTTTTGGATTTTTCATATTTTTACTATATTTTGGTGCCTTTTAATATTTGTGCTTTTTCCTTTTACATTTTTGGGGTTTTTGGGCTTGAGTTATAAAATACAATAATTGAGAATATATATTTTTTGGAATTTTCCAAGATGTTTTAATATTTTTTGGTATTTTCTAAGTTAAAAATGAACAAAAACATGCTCATTTGATTTTTTAATAAATAGGAAAAATTCTTAAAATGCCAAAAAAATAAGGCATGAAAATACATGGTAACACAGATCTAACCTTATTTTGGCATAATGTTTGGAGCTTGGATGCTATTTTTAATATTTAAAATTCAAGCATAAAAAACACATGTACTAGCGAGGGCATATTTGTAATTAAAATTAAAGTCAGAAGCACATGTGCAAATTACCTAGAAACATACAACTACTATTCACATATATTGGATTAAATATAAATACAAAAAACCATGAGGGTATACTTGTAATTTGCCCAGCTCGCGTGGGACAACACATGAGCTGAGCTGGAATGGACCAAAACGTAATATGAAATAAGTTCAAATGCGGGGATTTAGTTTGCAATTTACCCCAATGGCGATGAGGTCGTGCGACGTAGAGCGTTCCACTTATACACGTGTCACCTCCTCCTCGCTCGATGATGTTTCACCGATGAGAGGTTCTGATCTGATCTTGGACTCTATCGAACGGGCGAGACAAGCGCTGCGTAGACGGATGATGAGGATTAAAACTGGAAGCTCCCCTTGATCCTACGACTACTTCTCCTCACGAAGAATTGGGAATAAGGTTCTACGCCCCGAGCTTCGTTTGACCGATTCTTCCACTCCAGGCCTTCTCAGATGCTGCAAAGATGTGCAATGGCTTCCTGGAGCTATTCCGCAGTCGATGGATACTTCAGAAACGTTCGAGCCCCATCGATGGGGGCTTAGAGCTCGATGTCACATGGGGGGTTATTTCCTGATGTTGACACCCCTCATATGGGGTCTTTTCGACCAACAAAATGGCTCGAAATCACAACATTGCAAACACGACAAGGTCAGGGCCTTATTTGATGGAATCAGAGGCGGGATGAAGGTGGCAATGAGGTTCGGCGAAGGAGGTGGACCTCGATTCACAGAACCATGAGGATTCTGGTTGATCAGATGGTTCGTGGAGATGGAGAAAGCGTTGAAGAAGGTTTGGAGGTGGTGTGCACATTCGGAGACATTCGGGTACAGTGGTGAACAGACGTTGGAGCTCGAGAGCTTCAATGAGGTGGAATCTTAACACTAACCTAACGAAGACGATTAAAAGCTAATCTACTGACGGGAAATGAAATGCAATAAATAAAACTACCTAAAAATCATAAAAAAGCTCAACTCTTATACATGGCTGGAGGACCAGGGAGCAGGGAGGCCGGCGATCCAATGTGGGTGCACTTTCCTCCTCCTTTGACCACTTTAAAGCTCCAGTGGTTTGCCATATGTCTCCTGGTTTCATGTTTGGCCGGATATAGGGTCTTTAGTGCTCGAAAAAATGACCTAATTCAATCAATGAGGTGGAGGTTCTTATTTATGCACATATTGTGCACCATTATTGACCTAGGGTTTGGGCGAATCTAAATTATGTACAATAGATTTGGAGCTTCGGCGAGAATCATGGACTATCGGGGGTTAAAAATGGTGAAGGGCTCAAGAGTAATGGAGCATCAGAGCAGTGGTGAGATATTAATGAAGACGGGCCGCTCGAGGCATCTGACACACTCAGAGGCGGGGAAGGACAATTGACTTGGGTCAACAATCCCCGCCTCCTGATTGGTCCACGGAGGACACTACAGGACAAAATAGCTAACTTTATTTGAAATTAATTAACTAAAAAGAGTAAATTATTTTATTATTTTTTGAGTATAAAATAAAAAATGTTTATTATTTTATGTAGTATTTTAGTATGATTTTTATTTAACTTTACGAGCTTATTTATTACAAGTTATTTTTAAGGGTATATTTAGGATATGAAAAGTATACAATATATTATTTTTGTGCAAACTCAATGTTGTATTTTATTTGTATTTTTATCTACAACTTTTATGTACAAAGTTACTTTATTAGATGAATAAATAATAAAGAATAAAATGGGTCCCAAAAATTCATTAATGATGAATAAACGAATGGGATTTTTATTGAATATTTGACCCTTATCTCCCCATGCTTTATTCCTTATTGATCAAATCAATTCTTGACTTAGTCTCGAGGTTTAGGATCATAAAGCAACTTTGGTATTTTATTCTTTTTCTTTTCTTTCCTTTATTCTATAATTTTGGTATTAGAATAGTATTTTATATACAATAAATAGAATAAATAATGAATTGTTACTTTGTACTGAATAATGTTATTTACATGCATTAGCTAGGATTTTTAAGGCTAAAATGGTACAATAAAAGTGATGAAATGACGATTCATCACCCCATATACTTGCATTTGCTAGTCTCTAGCAAAAACTTATGCAATAAGTGCATAAAATGAAAATAAAGAAAAGAAAAGGAAAGGAAAGAAATACAATTGTTTTTAATTTCAAACTTGTCTTCATAAAATCAAAGTTTGGAGCTCATGTCAGATCTTGGCGTGAGAATGTGTGTGGAACATGGTCGTGAATCAGATTTAAAGCACAACAGCTTTTGAGAGACACATAACTCAGTTCAAAGCACATCAATAACCATGTCAGAACCGGTCTACATTATATGCAAATCCTTATGGCTATGAAGATGGCTTGTATGATGTAAGTGATAATGGCTCTTCCCAATTGAAATGACAATAGAACCGACTTCTCCAGAATGACAACCCAATGATTCTCCAATCCAGCAACTCTTTCCTTAAGGAGCGGGGTATTCCCTTCTAAGTTCAAGTGCATCCGTCTCAAGGGCTAGAAGAGAAGAATGGATAGTAGCTAGTGTAGCTACCTATCCGGGAATGCATGACCAGTGTAGTGTAGTCATCCAGTTGTAGGCTCACATGATTTATGACTTTTGGAGCTCAAGCTTGCTTATTTCAAATATATACATACTTCGGCAACATTTTATTTTCAATAAGGCTTGTCCACTTTTTTGGAGTCTTTAATTTTCATTTCTTTTGAATACTATATACATCAACATTTACATAAGGAGTTTTTCCTCTTGTGACAGAAGACTATCCCTCTTTTGAAGCATTGTTGCAACATACACTCTCCTTTCTTTAGACATCGACACCACTAGACAGGTAGGGGTGCACTTCCCTCCCTAGACGAGGATGAATGTTTCCACTTGTATGCGTGTCACAATAGCAAATCCAATCCCCTCACCACTTCACCTGAGTTGAGCTAAGTGAAAGGTGCAAATATCCACGTAAGGTCACAACCGACAAGAGTCATGCGTGCATCTTGAAAAGTCCTAGTTAGGTAGTTGAGGTGTCTTGAACTTACCCTTGAGTCTCACAGAATTAAGTTCGAATAGATCTAAAGTACCTCAAATCTAGTTCCCATAAGGTTACAATGAAGTTAGATGCATAGAGGTCCAATCAAGCTCCAATCTTCATATTTTTACTTAGGCTTGTTCAATCATCAAACTCAATCCGATGTACAATGCAATGAAAGTCTTTTTGTGATGCAATTTTCTAATTTTAACTTTCTGTGAATTTTTGAAAAAGGTTTTGCAAATGTTTTTGGGATTTCTCAAAATAAAAAGTTTTTTTTGGAAAAAGAAAGAGAGTATGTGCATATTTATAGGATGTGCATCTATTACTTACAGGAATAAATGTGCATCTATTACTTACAGGAATGGAGGTTTAAAGGATTTACAAGAGATGTGTTAATTATATACACAAACACATTTGGTGAAAAATGTTTATTTATTTAGATGATGTATATATTCTGCAAATTTATTTGAAAATAAATTTACAAATAATTTTGAAAATTATAGTCCAAAATAATTTTTACGAATAATTTTTATCAATATTTACAAATATTTAGAAATCATTTTGCAAAGGTTTTTCAAACAGTATATATAGATTTTTCAAAATATTTTTGCAACTATTTTCAAAACTGCTTGCTAATAGTTTTCAAAATATTTTATTTCACATAAGAAAAGAAAATTTTATAAATAAAATAATTTTACAAAGGTTGAAAATATTTTACAAAATTTTTTTCAAATAATTTTTAAAGGATTTTCACATAGGTTTTTAAACTATTTTCCAAACATTTTGCAAACTATTTTGACCTGATTTATTAATCAATATATACAAAAGAATTTGAGGAATAATATGCATCTTTTTATTAGTTGATTTAATGACTTGTATATGTATATATAATATTTTAGCAATACTTATTAAAAAATACGAAAGTACGAGTTATGGTTAAAGTATATACAAAATATATACGACCCTCCTATATTTAGCTTGAGTTATGTCCTCGTAGACCGAAAAGAAAAAGAGAAGACATAACTCGTACTGAGTGTAGAAAAGCCTATACTACGATGACGACTGAATAAGGAATGAAAGAATGAAGAGATAAATGAATGAATAGACCGAGTACTCAAAACAGAAGACTTAGTTTCACGCTCCACCAGATTGGAGACACCAGAAGTGAAGCTGAGTACCCAAAAAATGATGTATCCTCTTGCAGATAACCCCCAGGGAGTGATACATACTATGCAATGAATAATCAGAACAGAACTCATCCATGCGAGGGTCGTCAAGGAGAGCATAGTCGAAGGAGTCAGGTCCATCAGATGGATCAACATAAGCGGTATCGGTAGGCGACGAATCATCTAATCAAAGGAATAGACTGAAAGATCTAGAAAATGTCAGTCTCCCATAGATAGCCCTCTGGGAGTACTATGAACTAGGCGGGGTATAAGAAGAAGAAAGTGACTCATCCTTGTAAGGACCTTCAAGGAGAGAAGATTTAAAGGAGTCTAGATAAGTGGTTTCATGCTCTGACAGATCGGACACACAATCAGACAGTGAGACCGAAATCTCATAACAGATGACTAGGTTTTGTGCACCAACAAGATGGACACACAAGCAGTGAGTGTGAAACCAGTCGCAAAGAAAATGTTGCATTCTCCTGCAGATAGTCCTTGGGGAGTAATGTAAACAAAGTCATCAAATCAGGGAAATGCTTGCATCAAGTCTCATGTCCTCAAAAATACCCAATCAATCATCAATGAGCAGGAGGGCATAAGTCTATGGGAGGGACAAGAGATCATCAGGGCAATCGCAATGCAATTCCTCAAATATTGAGATGGATTAAGATGTCAAAAGGAGATCCTCGAAGTGCTCATTGAGGATGGAAAGAGTCAGGAGATGGAGGATGGATCAATCAAGAAGATGAATGAAATCATGTGGGTCTCGAGCATCGTCGATTTGAAGCACGTATAGAGATAGTACATCAAGCGTCTAAATCAAGACAGGAAGAACCTAATAAGATTTCGTACAACCACAACTCATGGAATCATCATCAAATCATTGGGAATCAATCGTATCCTCAATCCACTGTGCGAGATAAAAAATCCTCAATAATGAATCACACCTGTAATAGTGCGAAAATCAGAGTCCTTAATAAAGAGTCTATGTACATATCAAAGTCAGATCCGCTAAAAATAATACACCAATCTCAACATCCTCAAATCTACCCGGCTTACTCAAATAGTTACTTCAATCAAAACCTCGATGCGGGCCTCATCTAATAGCATAGTAATCTTGGGTGGAATAAGGGATGGCATGGAAAGGAACAAGGAGGGTGGGCGAGAATGGCGAAATACAAACAAAATTGTGGTTCAAGAAGGGAGTCTTCTTGAATTGAACCAAAGATATGGTGATATGGGCAAGGAGAAATCCACAAAATTCGGCTACGAAAGTGAAGATCAAGACTCGATATCACGACGCACTAAATAAGACAAATAATATGGACAAATAATAGGGGAGAAGGAGTCAATAAAAAGGACTCAAACACTTATGGATCTACCAACTCAAAGAATGATGAACGTAAATGGGCCCATAGTCACAATCAATGTACAATATAAACTCCATGTTCACCTACTCAACACAGTGAAGACCAAGATGGTGGTCATTTATCTTTTCCATTTTAGAGTTGGGTGAGCCTAAAAAAGGTTGTACAAATACATAGGTATGTTTGGGATTGGGGCACTAATCTTTAGTGTGTACGCAAGAATAAAATGCACATATAATGAGAGTTGCTCTCCCCAAAGCAATGAATCCATTACGTTTATTTTTACAAGTCCAATAGAGTTAGCGATCCTGCTTTTACTTTTGGTTATCAATTTTTTGTTGTTTTTCAATGGAACCGCCTAACAAGTTTTCAATTCCACTAACATCTTAGATGATTAAAATAAGAGGGAGAATGTCAGAAAAGCAATGCAAGTTAGAAATCGATGATGATACAAAGTCAGAAGACTTATAGTGCTTCCTAGCTCTTTCCATGCAGGATGCATAACAGAATTGAAAACTACACTACATAAGATGAAAGCCGATGAAATCGTCCCGGAATAGAATATGATATTAGCATGAAGCACAAGATGCTAGCTATCTAGATATAAGACCTAAGTCCGATCTTGGAAGCTCATCGATGCCCACCACAATGGGTCCTGCAAGCGTTGTATAAAGCTTATTTCGACACGTGGTCTCAAGTCTAAATATCTAACAATTACGATTTGACTAAGTCCAAAAGAGAATCTATAGGTACGTGCAAATATATTCAGGCTTTGGTCCTTAATCTATCGAGCAAGCACATCCTAAAACCAAGGCTTAATCAAACAAAACAAATAAAGGCGAAAAACAAAGAAAATAAAAGCGATGAAAAAAAAATGAAAAAAACGACGAGGCCCCCAAGCAAACAGTCACTCGGCACTGGACCTCGTGAAATGTCAAGGTCTAAGAATGTACAAATTATTATAATTATCTTTGTCTCTCTTACTTTAATTATAGAATAAAAATAAAAATAAAAATAAAAAATAAAAAATAAATTAAAATAAAAAATGTGAAGAGAGAGTCTGCAAAAATTCCTCGAAGCCTTCTTGTGATTCTCTCTCATGCAGTTAAGTCAAAAAGCTGGCTCCACCTTGCTTGGTTGCATAGATCCTCCTAAGAAGTCCTCCCTAACGCAACGGTCCCTCGCATCGAAGTCAAACAAAGAGGAGTGTTAGATAGTTCAAATTTAATATCAAATAAAAAGAAAATAAAAGAGGAAAATGGATGTATAAACAAGAGTAAAGAAACAAATAAATGAATCCAATCTGTGTGACGTTGCTCCCCGGCAACAACGTCATTTGATGAAGAGAACTTTGCGAGGGTCTAAAAATATCCTCCCTAAATCAATAACAAAGATAAAAGTGTCACTGAGGCGACCCTAACAAAATCTTACTTCAAACAACAAATAACCCACAAATAAAATATAATAATGAATAGCAAAAATATGGAGTTAAAATTTGTTATAACTTTACAACAAATGTGCATATTGTGTAAGCATTTGTAGAGGTCAAACTCGTGGAGCAAATGGTATATTGGGCAATGACTCTAAAAAATTGTTCTTTTCACTTGTCCATTTATTTTATATTTGTGTGGGTTTTTAATTATATATATTTTTATTGATTTTTTTAAATTATTTTAATTTTATATTCTATATTTTTTATATTTTTTGATTTTTATATTCTTTTCTTTAAATATATTATAGAAGAATATAATAGCCTATATATAAAATATAGGATAGTAGAATTATAAATACTAATAAAAATGAAAAATACAAAAAGTAAAACATTTCTGGGTTTTATATAATTTTCTAATATTTTGTACTTTTTCTGGAATTTTTACAAATGTTTAGATATTTTTTCGAAAAAGTATCCCAAATCATAGAATAAATAACAAATTAAATCCAAAATTCTCCAAATCAATCTTAATATATAGAAAATAATATAAATAAAATTCAGAAACAAAAATAATTATTTTTGAGATTTTTTTGGATTTTTCCGATTTTTACTGGATTTTGGATCTTTTAATATTTATGCTTTTTATTTTTCTATTTTTAGGGATTTTTTGTTCTATAGTTATAAAATACAATTTAGACAAAATATTTTTTTTGGATTTTTTCCAGATGTTTTAATATTTTTTGGTATTTTCTATGTTTGACAGGGACCAAAACATGCTCATTTGATTTTTAAAAGAGGTTTAAAATGCCTAAAATGCTAAATAAAAATAAAGCATGAAAATACATATTAGGAGGCATCTAACCCTATTTTTACATAATTTTTGGAGCCTAGGTGCTATTTTTACTAAATGAAATTCAAGCATAAAAAATATATGTACTAGCAAGGGCATATTGCTGTTAAAATTTTAGTCAGGGGCATATATGCAAATTACCCAAAAATATACAATAGTATAAACATTTATTGGATTAAATTTAAATAAAAAACCCATGAGGGTTTATATGCAGTTTGCTCAGCTCACGTAGGATGACACGTGAGCTGAGCTTGAATGGACTAAAACGCAATATGAAATAAGTTTAGAGGCCTCTTTGCAAAAAGTCTAATTTACTTACATTACACAATTTAATTGCAGGACTAATAAATAAATAAATAAATATTACGGGGGTTTAGTTTACAATTTACCCAATGGCGCCAAGATCGTGCAGCGCAAAGCATACCACTTATACACGTGCCACTTCCTCCTTGTTCGATGATACATCACTAATGAGTGGTACTAATTTGATCTTGGACTCCATCAAACATGCGAGACGAGCACTGAGTGGATGGTGAGGATTAAACTTGCAGCTCCCCTTGATCCTACGACCACTGCTCCTCATGAAGAACATGGATGAATGTTCTCCATCCCCAAGCTTTGTTTGATCGGTTCTTCCAATCCAGGACTTTTCAGATGTTGCGGAGATGTGCAATGGCTTCGTGGAGCTGTTCCGCAACTGGTTGATACTTCAAAAATATCCGGGCCCCATTTATGGCGTCCTGGAGCTCAATGTCCCCTGGGGGCGATTTTTTGATGTTGACACCACTCAGATGGGATCTTCTCGACCTGTAAAATGGCTTGAAAGTACGTCGGTGCAAACACGACAAGGTCGGGGCCTTTATTTGGTGGAATAAGAGGTGGGATGAAGGTGGCGATGAGGTCATGCGAAGGCAAAGGAGATGGACCTCGATTCGCAGAACCAGGAGGGTTCTAGTTGATCGGATGGTTTAGGGAGATGGAGAAGCATTGAAGAAGGCGTGGAGGTGATGTGTGTGGTCGGAGACATTCAGGTATGGTGGTGAACAAACACTGGAGCTCAAGAGTTCCAGCGAGATGGAATCTTAACTAAGCTAATGAAGGCGATTAAAAGCTAATCTACTAATTGGAAATGAAATGAAATAAATAAAACTACCTAAAAATCATAAAAAGTGCAACTCTGGCTGGAGGACTAAGGTGCTGGGTGGCCGAAGGTCCGTCGTGGGTGCACCTCGGGGTTTGCCATCTGTGACCTGTTGACATGCTTGATCGAAGATGGGGGATCTAGGGCTAGGAAAAATGATCAAATTCGATCAAGGATAAGGAGGTTCTTATTTGTGCACAGATTGGGCGCTGTTATTGACGTAGGGTTTGGGGTGAATCTAAATTATGTACAATAGATCTGGAGCTTCGGGCTTCGGCGAGAACCACGGACTTTCAAGGGTCAAAATGGTGAAGGGCTCGAGAGTAATGGGGCATCCAAGCGGTGGGGAGAATTTCATTAAAATGGGCCGCTCGAGGCATCTGACACAATCAAAGGCGGGGAAGGACAGTTGACTTGGGTCAACGATCCCCACATCTTGATTGGTCCACGGTAGACACTATAGGACAAAATAGCTAATTTTATTCGAAACTAATTAATAAAAAATAGTAAATGATTTTTAAAATTTTTGAGTATAAAATAGAAAATGTTTATTATTTTATGTAGTATTTTAATATGTTTTTTTATGAGCTAATTTATTACAAGTTATTTTTAAGGGTATATTTATAGGTATTTTGACTTGTGTTTTGCATATTTTAATTTTATTGTGTATTTTTATTGTATTATTTTATTTTTATTTTTATATATTTATAACTTATTTTGAGATACACAAATAAAGTTTTATTTTAGTTTTATGATCTTATTTATTCACTTAAATAAATAGAGGTATTAATTATATAGGTATACGTTTTCCTAGTTTTAATCTATTCTAAATATGTACATGTATTATAAATAATATTTACAAATTTATAAAAAAACTAAAATTGTAAAAATATTGGAGAATAAATTAAATATATATTTTATTCGGATATATCATAAAAAATGGGTCCAAAATCTAACCTTTCGCACCTTAATTCCAAATTAAGTGAAACCATCTTCCTTAAATAACCTAAAAGTTATATATAATCAAATGTGATTTTGATATATTTTAAGTTTTTATTTAGGAGATATGAGTATGGGAAGCTTGGGTTTTGGCTTTTTATTTAGGGTATAAAAAGTACTCAGTATATTATTTTTGTGCAAACTCAATTTCTTATTTTTATTTGTATTTACGACTCCTGAAACAATCGATTTTCATTTTTGTATCAAAAGCGCTAAGAATTAGCCAACAACGTGAAGAACGAACGAACACAAAGAACGCAAAGAACACGGGAAGAACGTTAAGAATGTATTTTTCTCTTAAAATTTCAGCAAAGCTTCCCCTTATATGGGATGATATTTCTAGGAAAATTCCGGTAGAGTTTTCCCTTGTATTGGGACATATTTCTATGAAAATTTCGGCAGAGTTTCCCCTTATATCAGGACATATTTAAAAAAACGGAAAAATTTCCTCTATAAAATCACCGAGAGGAAAACAATAATGAAACTGAAAGAATATAATCAAACTGCAAGAGATGGAGAATTAGTAGACACCACACGTCTTAGGTGAGTGAAGTTTTGACGAATCACATGGTTCACTGATGTGCATAGCCGTCCTCACCCAAGTACGGTATTACACAGATTTCTCCATAAAAAAAACTATAAAAGTGGAGTCGAAAGAGTAGAACCATAAGCGACGATGAATCAATAGACATCACACTTCTTAGGTGAGTGAAAGTGTGACAAATCATAGGGTTCACTAACGTGCATAGCTGCCCGTACCTATGTAGGGTATTACACAGATTTCTCCTCGATTCACATTTGCACGCATATAGACGTTACAATAATGGAAATGGTGATTCTAATAATTAATTTATAATTAATTCCACACTTAGTATTTTAAGAATTAAAAAGTATTTTAAATATCTCTCATATAGACCTATCTAGGATAAATTAATCTTGGATAATGTTGACGTTTGGTATTTATTAAAATTATTTTTTCAAAATCACCTAGTTTGCATATTTTATTCATAATTAATTTCTAATTTCATTATATTTCACATTCTGGCAAAATTTCAGGTTTTTATACTTAACTTGATTGTAAATTGCATTTTAGCCCCTGAACTTCGTTAAAATTGCATTTTACTCATTAATTGCATTTAAAAATACAAAAAAATGCTTCTTTGAAAACATGATTCTAGATCAACTTTAAATCAACTTAAGGAGACAATGGATTTCCTGAGTTCGAACTTGGGCTTGTCCAAGTAAAAAAAAATTGACCGCTCACTTTAATTGGAAAAATAATTAATTTAGCAGTTTTTGATGAATACGAATTTTCTCAACTGCAACAAACAAATTAACATTAATTTCACATAATTAATTGAGGGTAAATACAAGCACATCAAGCAGTCACCTCAGCGATGCTAATTGAGTTTCATTAGCGGACCTTCGCAAAAGAGGTGTCAACATAGGGTCTCACCCCTTTTCTTGTGAGCCATCAATGAGATCCGTTGGATCACGATCCAATGGTGTATTGTCGAAAAGGGGTTTTCAATCCTTTTGTTTCAAGTTAGAATTGAATTTCATTTAATAACGTTAATTACCATGTTATGCTCGTTTTAATTAGGAATTTTTCATTAATTCCTTTATTTGTTGATTTCCAAAAACATTCTTTGCAAATGCAACGTAATGCATGTTTTTGTAAACACAAATCATATTATGTTGAATTTTAGTTTTGATTTTGTAAAATTCAAACCAAGTTTATTCTAACATTACCATTCAATTGTTTTTTGTGAAATTAATAATTTCATTTGTAAATTTTGTATTGTCATTTGTTAAGATTCATAAGCATTTGTAGTTTCTTTGAGTTCTTTTGTAAATTTCCTGTTTTATATTTTTGTGTGTAGCATTGTATGGATTTTTGTAATTATTTCATGTTATTTTTTAACTATTAGATGTTCTTTTGTAAACATAGTCGCTTGGTAGGATTTGTGTGGAGTTCGACAACAAAAAGAACACGGTTAGAAATTAATAACATGAAAAAATTCTATGAGATTGTAAAAATAATATGAGATATGTAAAGACCATTCTGTGATTTGTAATAAAGGTGAGATTTGTAAAAAAAATTGTAACACATGCTCTAAGATTTGTAACTCATACCGAATCCCTCCTCGTGCCCCCTTGTCCTCCCCCTCCTCCGCATATCCTCCTTGTTTGTCTATTGAGATGCTTTTGATATAAGTGCGAAGGTCCGGTCTTGGAGGGCCTGTGGTGTCCGATAAAATTTATTTTCTGTTTAATATGTGGTAAATTTGAATTTTATTTTATAATGTCAATTACCACTTTCGGCTCGCTTTAATTAGGAATTTTTCGTTCCACCTCATTGGAAGGCCCCCCTATATATATGCAATGAATTTAAAATGTGAGCCGAAATTTATTTTATTCATCTGTACAAAATGTGTATAGTGGACAAGTAGCAGAGTGTCGAACTCTAGGGAGCAAATTGATAGGTAAGTTAATTATTAGTAATTGTCGCTAATTAATAATAATTATCTTTGCAATTGTTAGTTTTTTTATGTGGGGTTTTTAATTATAATTATTTTTTAATGAATTTTTTATATTTATATTTTTTAAATTTTATTTTTTTATTCAATTTTGTAAATTTTAGTTTCTTTTTTATTTTAAAATATAATATATATATTTATAAATAATAGTAATGATATTATATATTAATAAGCAGTATAAGAGATATATATATATTATATACATGGTTTTATATTTTTAAATATACACAAATATAGTCAAAGTACAGAAAATAAAATGTTTTTGTGTTTTTTATATTTTTTGTTTTTGGTAATTTTTGTATATTTGTTTTCCAGATTGTATGTATTTTTAAAGTATTAAATAAAGCAAAGTAGTATATAGATTAATTAAATGAGATTTTTATGTTTAATAATTATAAATAAGCCTAAAAATAACCTAAACCTATTAATATATATTATATAGAAAATTCACAAAGATGAATATATAGTTTCAGAATTTTCAGTAATTTTTATTAATTTGTATGAGATTTTTAGGGTTTTATTATTTTTAAATTTTATATTTTATACTTTTTAGGATTTTTGGTTATGTGGTAGATAATATAATAATATAGCTAATATATTATTTTGGTAATTTTGGAGAAGATTTTATAATTTTTATGGATTTTAATTGTTAAATAGAAATTAAACACATTTTTGTGTATTTTAAATAAATAATTTAAATTTAATTTAATGCCAAATATTAATAGGGGAGGGTTAACTTCAATAACAAGCACTTAAATAAATTTTCTATATTTTTCTGAGTAATAAAAATGTTTAATACACGGAAATAAAATGTTGAACTGCTAGGGACCTATTTGTAATTTATGAAAATTATTTAATCTAATTAATAACATGTCATAGAAGTTCAAGGGTACATGGTTAATTTTTACAAACTTCACGTGTTCATGCACGTGAGGCGGAAGGACCATTTTGCAAATACCATACTATTTAGGCCCTAAGTTGCAATTTATACAAAAAAGTTCATACTATATCTAATATTTACAAGAATAGTTAATAAAACAAAAATATGGAGGGAATAGTTGCAATATACCCCTTAAGGAACGAGATCTAGTAGCAGAGAAAATGCCAAGTGCATTCATTTAAAGTAATCAGGCGGTCAGGAGCACGAAATGCTTCACTTAATTTAAATGACCCAAATTAGATGTAGGCCGAGTCTTTGATCCAACAGTGATGGATCAAGGATGAAAAACAAGGAAGAACTCATTCTTCCTAAATTGTTATCAACAAATCCGAGCAGCTCCGATGATTTCCTCCTCTTCAGAATAGTTCATAAGCTTATTGGAGCCTTTCGTCACCTGTAGTGGGCCTTTAATAGGTCCAAGTCTTGCTGTGAAGAGACATGGAGGTCCTTTTGCTCCAGGGTCGTGGTGAACCTCGTATTCTGTTGATTCAAGGTCCCAGGAGGTTCTCATGACCTATTCCCAGCACCAAAATACTCAAGTTCTTGAGGGGTCTCTCCTCGACCTAGAAACGAGGCTGCATACACAAGAAATGGACAGGGTGATGAAGCTCCGACAAAAAGCCGAAGGGGAGCTTCAATCTCTCTTATTTATATGAAATCAGAGGTGATTGGATGGAATGTTTGATGGAGAACTGAAGGGGGTAGGTGACAGAGGTGATTTGGGGTCAGAATATTGTCGAATCATGGCTGGACAGTGGCTGGAGCTCTGAGCTCCGACGATATTAAATCTACAATTTAAGCTAAACTACCATAAATCAACTAGTAATAAAAGTTGATTTATGGAACTAAAATAAGAGTATAAAAAGCTAAATGTCATAGTTCAAACTTGATGGAAAGTAGGGAGTAGATGACCTCATCGGAGTTGCGTTCCAAGCAACGGTGGACCTCCTACAACCACTTCTCCTCGTTGACGCCTCCGCAAGATTCCAGCTGTCACTAGGATGCTCAAACAACAAGAGGTTTGGGGCTACTAATGTATAAGAGGGATCAAAAATTCAAAAGAAGTTGGAGGATCTTATTTATAGTTAAGGCACCGATGACTTTTGGAAGGAGGGTAATGTGCAACTCAGTGGTGGTTAGTGGAGTCCAGGCATAGGGCATAGGAGACGATCGTGGGAGCTGTAGAATGGTGGATGGCTCGAGGGACATGGTGGGGTTGAGGTGGAGTAAGAAAATGGAAAAGAGGGGGTAGGTGGCGCTTTGACATAATCAGAGGAGGAAGGCAGGACAGTCGACCCGAGGTCAATTGTCATTGAGCTCTAATTGGTCCACATGGACCAATTAGGAAAATGTATTTACAAAAACCTTTATTAAATAAATAATAAAGAGTAGATGAATTTACTAATTAAAACTCAAAACATGCAAAATATTTACGATTTTATGTACTATTTATGCATATTTTTATTTATTTTTACAATCTTGTTTCGTAGGTGTTAATTTTTTGCAAGTATATACATATGCATATTTACTATATTTTATCTATTTTATTTTTATTTTCTATTTCTATTACTTATTTTTACAATTACATATATATAAATTAATAATATATTTAAAAACATAATTCTCTATTTTTATTTCATTTTTTGATTATATATACTTAAATAAATCTATGTATGTGCATTATAGGTATAATATACCTATATATTTAAATGCATTATTTTTAAGTATATTTTAATGGTTTTGTTTTATGTTTATATTTTAATATATTTCAAATAATATTTATAAATTTTTAAAATGTAAAGAGAATAAAAATATAAGGAATAAATTATATGAATAAAATGTACATATATATAGTACAATGAGACCTCAAAAAGCCGACTTTTACATCTTAACTCCAGTTTAAATGAAACCACCTTCATTAGATAATAATTTAATTTAAATATAATGAAAGTGAGTTTGATGAATTTTAAGTTCATATGGAGTAGATATAGATCTATAACGTTTGATTTATGACTTTTTCATTCGTATGTCCCAGTTGCAAAGTTTATTATTTTCATGGCAATTATTTTTATAATTGTCTATGTATTTTTATGTACAAGTTTCTTGTATGAATAACACAATTAAGAAAATGACTATTTTAAAGAATGGAAATTAGGATTTTTATTCGCCCTACTTTATTCCTTGTCGACCAATTCAATATTGATATGTTCTCAAGGTTTAGGGACATACGATATATTTGATACTTCATTTATTTTTCTTTCTTTCCTTTTCTTTATTATTTTATTTTGAATTTAAATACATACAATTAGGTTTTATATAGATGACATCTTGGGGACGATACATGGATGATGACAAGTGTTAAAATCTAGTTGTCCCATACCTTTAAGATGAAAGATATTAGAGAAGCTTCTTACATATTAGAACTAAAACCATTCAGAAATCGAGAAAAGAGGATCTTGTGACTATTACAAATGGGTACATTAAGAAGATATTGGAGAGATTCGGAATGGATAACTCCAAGAAGGGCTACCTTCCCTAGGACATGGTATTCACCTAATAAAGGGATGTCTCCTGAAACTATTGGTGAAAAGAAAGCAATGGCTGGATGTCCATAGACATCAGCTGTAGGAAGACTAATGTATGCCATGATGTGTACAAGATTAGACATTTGCCATACAGTGGGAGTGGTAAGCTGTTACTAATCCTACTATGGAGAGCAACACTAGAGTGCAACGAAGAGCATTTTCAAGTATATAAGAACACACAAGATTATATCTTGGTCTATGGCTATAGTGATCTTTAGATCTTAGGATACATAGATTCAAACTTATAATATGATATTAACGACTGAAAGTCAACTTCGGAGTTTGTATTCCTGTTGAACGGTGGTGTTGTGAGCTGAAGAAGCAAGAAGCATGACACCACAACTGATTAGACAACTGAAGTCGAGTACATTGTTGCATCAGATGCTACAAAATAGGTCGTGTGTTTGCACAATTTCATCTTGGAACTAGGTATAGTTTCCTCAGAGACTTCCATCCCGTTGCTCTACGATAACACGGGAGTCAGTGCTCAGGCAAAGGAACCCAAGTGGCATCAAAAGAGCAAGCACGTGGAGAGGAAATATCATATCATTCGGGAGATACATAACCATGCTGACATCGTCATCACCAAGGTTGCCTCTGTCGGCAACAATGTTGATCCCCTTACTAAACCTTTACTCTAAAAGATTTTCAACCAACATGTTATGAGTATGGGTTTAAAAATTGAACCTGAATGGTTCTGAGGGCTAGTGGAAGATTGATGGACATGCGAGCCCCTAAAGAACCATGTAAGTAATAAATGTTATTATAAATTAAATATCAATAAAATTTATTGTTTTTCATTTCTTTTTTCGAGTTTATAATATAGATGCTCTTAGTGGGTCCCTTTTGTACAAATAGGGTTATGTATCTTGGCCATCTTGAGATCATGCACCTGTTGATTCAATTGTTGGATCATAGAGGCTGGTGTTGAGTTGAATATCCAAAGAGTTAGATTGAGGACTCAACCACACCATCAGGTGATTATCAGAAATGGATCTCCATCTTGAGAAGGAGATGGCAATCCTTACTCCAAAGTTGACATCCAACCGACCTCTTAATGCAGGTCCTCTGTATAGGAATATAGATTTGGAGGTGTTCAATGAGCTAAGTCAAAGAGTTGACTTAGCAAGCTCGAGATAACAAAGTCCTATGTTAGATGCAGTCATGGTGTAGGCACACATACTCTAACCAGAGACAGATGTATTGCTATGTCTGAGTATGTGCATTTGGTTGACCATTAGGTTGATGACTTAATCACAGTCTATATACTGACTTGTTAGCGTTCATATGAGTAATACGATATCTTAAAGGGATCATACATGTTCACTACTGAACAGAAAGACATGAGCTCACTCATGAGATATTGGGTTAAACCAAATTCCATCGATGGTCGTCTTGTTTAGAAACAAGACAAGATTTGTAGATATTATATATGCTTTTGAGAAGTATATGATCGATACCAACTTCCAATAATCAAATGAGAAACTTGATGATAAAATTCTGAAGACGACAATTCATCATAACTCCAGGTTTAATCACGGTCTTTTAGTATGCAGGATGCACGAGTATTAAGAATACTCGAGGGTGATGTGATCTTAAATAATTATACCATGATGCTTTCATTCTGAGCAAGTGATGAAACATATTTGGATTTTAGGGACTCCTACCAATGAATTAATTATTATATCTTGGTCCAAATGTTAGACACATTCTGATGAATTCAGATGTGTCGAGGAGATATAATACATTGTCTGATATGATCAGACGACATCGATCGATCTCTTAGATCTGGATATGGGATTATATCTCAATATCCGTCACTATACATGAGTAATACAATTACCCTGACCATATCTCCTACCGTGAAGAAGGCATACTATCTATGAAAGCGTTCATGGATCGTTCCAATAGAAACGAATTCCAATTAAGAGGAAAAGAGAGAAGAATGGGATAACTAAATTAGATTAATTATCCATAATAAAATTAATGTGGATAACGATCCATAACAATTTTATGTAATAGTGTGGATATGATCCACATTATTTTTGAGACTTACTTTTGTGAATTAGATTCACAAATTATATATGAATATTGGAATTAAATTCCAAAATAAATGTAAATTGTATTTACATTTAATTTTGGACCAATGAATATGATTCATTTATTGTAATATGTAAATATTACAAATTATTTATTTAAAATAAACAAGTGGGTAATTAGTTGGAGCTAAAACCAACAATAATTAAATGTAATAAAAGGAGGATAATTCTACTTTAAATAGTGTAGACGTCCATAGTGATGTCCACCATATTGGACGTCTACCATATTCTGAGCAAATTATCTCTCATTTTTTATTATCTTAATTATCTTATTTTTTGTTTAAAGGATTACATTAACAAATAATTAGTTATTAGTTTTAATCCAAAGGTTGTTGAGAGCTCATCTTATCCTAAATAGTTTTGAGCTCCTTCGATCTTGACCTTTGATTTTGCAACAAGGATCGCAATCCTAACGATCCAAATTCATATATAAGGAGATGCAAGATATGCTCCCAAAAGATAATTCAAGCAACGAGTCTCCCCTTCCCCCCCTCTCTCCTTTGGATGTCTCCTACTCCTCTCAGATTGTGTTCGTCCTCTGCCCCAAGCCTGATGAGGAAGTTGGTTTGTTTTGGATTGTGGGAGACATGCGATTCATCTCTGCACGCAGTCTTCGTTAGATCGGACTTAGACATGAGGTCTCTTACTTTAGAGGCTTGAGGATTGCATATACGCTTCAAAAGGTACTTCCTTACTCCCGTATTTTTATGAAACCGATTGAGAATTGTTCCCAATCCATGTGGTTTCATCTATGGTTTATTTTTGAAATTCCGTTGCTATCTTGATTCGCATGACGAATACTTTGATTTGATCGAATGTGATTCGATCCACACACTTCCGTGAAGCACGGGGTTTACAAACCCTCCTGCAGGTTAGTAGTAAACTAATGGTAAGGATTATAGTGTAAGATGTAATACCTATCTAAAGATCAGAGTAAGTATAAAGAAGTCAGAATGTCATTACGAAAACATACATAAGCATGTGTGTAAAAGACCATTTATCGTTCAATGACCTTTATGTACTTCACAGGGAACTCCAAAGAGGGAACTACAAAAAGTCCTCTGGTACATCCGAACCATCCCCTACACGTGCGTAATCGGTACGTCGGACAACGCCTCACCCCACCGCTGGACCTGGTTTCTTAACGGCGGATGTATTTACCGTTTCACCACTCCGCCTTCTCCTACTTTATCGTTTTTACCACTCCCCACAAGTGGGATTCGATTCGTTCAGAGAGAGAGAGAGAGAGAGAGAGAGAGAATCAACATCAGTATTGGGTCACATATCTATATCTATAATTTATGTATAAATATATAGTCATCCACCCATACCCTCTTCGTCGGAAGCCCGATTTTCCCTTTCGTTCCCCCATAATCCGATCTCCTCCAATTACATGGCGACGTGGGACGTTCCCACCAGATAGAGATCGGCAATCGAGAAGGCCCTCCGCCGCGCGGCCGATCCGCGCGGGTGGTCGTGCCCGTCCTCCGGTGAGATTTGCTTGCTTTTTCTTGCTTTTCGATTCGTGGGTTTTGCTCCTGATGCTGAAAGGAGACGCCTTTGCGTGTGGGTGAGGCAGCTGTGAGTGGAAGTTGGGCTCCTGATGGCCGAGGTGGGGGTTTTCCGAAATGGGTCGATGGATCTGGAGGTGGGTTTTGGTTGGTTGGGTCTTGCGGGGAGTTCTGGACTTGAAACTGGAAAGGTCTCGCCGTGATGTGTTTGTTTTGGAGGAGTTTGTGTTGGGAGAGGTGGGAAAATTTCGGCCTTTTTGGCTCCTGGGAAGTTCCCATGGAGATGTCAATGAGGTGCTGAAGTTCGGACGGCTGTCGGCTGCTCGTGGTCTTCTTTTTGCTTGTACTTTTACCTTAATATCGTAGGCCCTATGAATTTGTTGCACTGTGTACTGGGAGGCAGTGTTGTCATCATGCTATTTAATCCATGGGAAAAAAGGTTTACTTGAGAGTATGAGTCAATATTTGGCTGCAAATATGTTATCTTTCCGTTTGATTATATTCCTGGACATCTTGTTTGATCCTTGTTGAAAACATGCGATGGCCTTTTGATTGGAGTTTTTTTTGTAGCATTTGCTTGTGGCAGCTTTTTAGTTCGCAGTTTCTCTGTTGTGAGTGCTTATGTTTCAAGTTTCCAATTCGTTCTAATATAGATTGCACTGATTTGTGTAATAATATCTGAGAGTACACTTCACTTGCATTTGAGATTTGATAACACAGCACATGAATTTGTAGTGGAATTTGATTCAAGTATCTTAAAGTTTCAGGATGGTTGATATCCTGAGAAGTCGATGAGGTATGAAAGCGAATTGGAGCACAACTTAGTTACATGGCTGTTGCTCGAGAATGCAAGTTGTTGCAACCGTGTGATTTTCTAGATCATATCCACGGATCTCTGCAGAGAAGGTGGCATTATCTGCATTGTATGTCATTAGCTCTAGAAGATAGCATGCTGAAAGGGGACAATGAAGATACTGTAGCTGATGAGCCTAATGAGTTGAATTTAAATCCTATGAAGATGAGGAAGAAGAAATCTTTTTCGGGAAAGAGGTCTGGAAGTGTTCATAATGGTCGAAGATCAAGCGATTGTTTTCTCCATGGCTTGCATGATGATATTGCACTAGATTGTCTCGCTTGGACTTGTAGGTCCGACTACCCCTCACTTGCCTGCGTTAATAGAAAGTTTAGAGACCTCATTGCTGATGGAGACCTTTATAAATTGAGGAGACAACTTGGGATTGTCGAGCAATGGGTTTATGTAGCATGTAGCTTGATGCCTTGGGAAGCTTTTGATCCTATCAGACAGAGATGGATGAGGCTTCCTAGAATGCCATGTGATGACTGCTTTTCCTATGCAGACAAAGAGTCCTTAGCCGTGGGAACTCAGCTGCTTGTTTTTGGACGGGAATTACATGGTCTTGCTATTTGGATGTATAGTTTGATTAACCGTGGTTGGTCTAAATGTCCTTTGATGAATTTACCTCGCTGCCTTTTTGGTTCAGGCAGCCTTGGAGAACTTGCTATTGTTGCTGGTGGGAGTGATCAGAATGGTCGGGTTTCGAAATGTGCTGAGTTGTACAACTCAGAGACGAAGACTTGGGAAAGTCTGCCAGACATGAATAAACCGCGTAAAATGTGCTCAGGTTTCTTCATGGATGGAAACTTCTATGTAATAGGAGGGATGTCTAGTCATTCTGATTCTTTAACATGTGGTGAGGAGTATAATCTCGAGACAAGAACCTGGCGGAGAATTCCCGATATGTACCCTGGTGGTATCAGGGCAACACAGTCTCCTCCACTGGTTGCTGTTGTGAATAACCAGCTTTATGCCGCGGATCAGGCTACAAACGAGGTCAGGAAGTATGATAAGAAAAATAACACGTGGAACTTTGTCCGGCCGTTGCCCGTTAGAGCAGACTCATACAATGGTTGGGGTCTGGCCTTTAAGGCTTGCGGTGACAAGCTTCTTGTTATTGGCGGACGGCGGGGACCTCAAGGTGAAGTCATTGTACTGCATTCCTGGTGTCCTGAAGAAGGCAATGTACAAGGTGCCGACTGGGAGGTCCTCTCGGTGAGGGAGCAGGCAGGTGCTTTTGTGTACAACTGTGCAGTTATGGGTTGCTGAATCATGGTATTTTTGCAATTCAACCTTCAAAAAAAGCAATTGGGTCTCCAAATCGTGACAACAACTGGCATCCATGGGGTGTTGATGGAGTAAGACCTATTTATTTATCTCTGTATCTTATTGATAGTTTCTCTTTTTCTGATCCACTTATCATTGTCTTAAGGATATGATAAAGAGCATATAGTGATGGCGGGGCTTCTTTTTTTTTGTTCCATATCATTCGATGGAACATCCAGTGTGCCAGACAGAAGCCTGGCCTTTAGCATTTGTGATGATGCAGTCATTTCCCCCTTCTCTTGAATTAAATGACTTGGTGAAAGCCCTCTCACACTATTTTTATCAATGTTGACTTTTCAGGCTTAGATTATGCTTGCTATTAGATCTCATGGAAATCCTTTTATAATTTAAGTGATGATATGCTTAATATGTTTTTCTTCACGACGTGAATACATAATAGTGCACATAAAGCATATATAGTCTGTATGTTGTGACTCAAGTAATTTGAGTAGTGTTCCGCTCCTTGCTGTAAATTGCAATTTCAAAAAAATATCACAAGATTTACTTGACTTATGAAGGCACTGTGCAACATGATCCACATGAAGATGGAGGCACTTGGTCGTGAGCCAAGTCTTAGGCCTTTTATTTCATCCGTGGGGGTAATGCAACAATAATGAGGAGATTAAATATGTGACATGATAGATTGATCTCCCATCTTTATGTAAAGTGGAGTGGGGGCCTATTTGAGGACTGTAACCATTTCTGCTTTCTCATATATAATGACTATGCGGCACTATTGAAGTTTACATCCCCACCACCTGCAGAAATTAGAGGCACTTTCACTATGCCATCGCAACTTTATGTAAACTTGAAGAGTGATACCTTCCTAAGAAATGAGTGGGTTCGAAGTTTGAACTGATTTGATTTGGTGTAGTAATCAGGATGTTCAGGTTTAAGGTGCGAGACCGGAGATAGAGATTCTATCTACTTATATATCGCTCCTGACTTTCTTGAGTTGGCTGTGTATGAAAATCATTAGGGTGTTGCATTGCAATACCATCGACCTACTATGATGTTAGGAGTTGTCGCTGCTACTGATCCAGCCCGCCATTTATATTTTACGCTTTACCTCCAACTGGTTAGAGAAAATGCTTCCCTACTGTTTAGGAGTAGAGGCAGGTCCATTCATATCTGTTGCCTTTCTACCTATTGGAGGAAGTTTTCCTTTAAACTTTCTTTATAGCTTATTGTGTGCGGGCTTGATTATACCGACATCTGCCACTCACCATATCATTACCATAAAGCTCAACTCCATGATGGCAGGGTTGAACCTTGCTCGAGTCTGCGCCCCACGTTGCAATTTGTTGTGCTACTATGTTTCGTCCAAGATTCCGGGACTGTTGACCTTTAAGCATGTGAACTATGTCTTTCATATAGACCTGTTTAGATACAACACATTTCATATTTATTATCACGGGGAGTTGCAAATCTAGAGCCTCGTCTGCTCGAATTCCAAATGGGGTTGCATTGACAAACTCTACACAGCTGCTTTTAATCTCCGGTGGCATCATCAAGTACCTCTCCCTTCCTGACTACTTTTTTTGTCAGCAGCTTAACATTTGGATTTTCATCTGTTTGGGGTCCTGAAATTAGAAAAGACCATCTTCTCGGGTATGGGAAATGACAGATGATTACTCGAACGAGGTGGTCATCACTGTGTAGGTGCTCTTCTGAGGGTAACTCTTTGAACTTGAATCTGGGTTACTGTGGCTATTTCTTGCCAGCAGGGAGTTTTTTGATTCGGCAATCTCGCCTATTGAAGATTCTTGACAGGAGATGCTATTGCCATGATTTCCTGGCTGTTCATGGCGGCCTTGGATTTAATGTTGCAGCTGCTGTCGATTAGATCCATTAATGATGTAAACGCATAACTGCAGCAACATAGTTTAAATCTTGAAATCGAAACCGTGACTTTCGGTCTTGTCTGCTGATGTAGTTCATGCTGTTAGTTAAGGAAGATATTATCTTCCTGGGTTTTCTGATCTATTCTGACAAATTTGTTTGTAGTTAGGCAGGTTATTTAGGTTTAGAGCAAATCCTTACTGGGACAGTGCAGAACCCTTCATACAAGGGATAAGAAATAAAGTGGGACAAGGGAAATGTGAGGTTTGTCCTTTATCTTTGTTCGGTCATTTTGAGGGATAAGCTGTTAATAGTCAGACAGTTTGCATGAAGATGGCGAGATTGTTGCAAGAGCATATAATAATTCCTCCTCCATGTCCATAGAGAGCAGGGATGAGCATGGGTTGGGCTGGGCCGGGCTTTGAAGGGCCCAGGTCCAAACCCGCTTAAAAAATTCAGGACTCGGGCCGGGTTTAGGCCCGCAAATTTTTTTTGTTCGGCCCAAGCCCAGGCCCGGCCCAATTCCTTTAGGCCGGGCTTGGGCCGGGCCGGCCCATCTCCCAATTTGATATTATTAACTTTGACTCTTTTGTTTCAAGTTAATCTCAACTAAAGTTACACAAGCCAAAGTTGATTAAAACATGTACCATAATACTTGTGAAACAACTAAAATTCAATCTACCAAATCCGAATTTACACATGTGCACTCAATGCTAGATACCATGAATGTCCCTCATTTATAGAATTTGAAAGAGTGAACCAAACTTACTCAGTTAACAATAACAGGTGCACCATATCCTGCATGTTAAAAAATGGGCATAAGACCTATATTGGATAATTGTACAATAAGAGAAAATATTTTGATTGAAAAAAATAAATACTAACAAATTCAAGAATAACTAAAAGAATCTAAACAAAATACTAATTAAGGAAAATTAATTCTTAATTGAAATACATAAATCATCAACTCATGTCACACGCTTGACTTTTTTGATTTATAAACATTGTATGAAGACATGATACAAGAAGAGAGTGCACATGAAATAGGTGGGAGTTTTCATGCACGTGGGATGTGAGAAAGGATTCGGACCCTCTTCAGGGGCCCTTAGGTCAGGTCGGGTTGGGCCGAGCCAAACCCGAGCCCGGCCCAAAAAAATCTGGGCCTAAATATTGGGCCCAAGCTCGACCCGATATTCCTTTGGGCCTGGGCCGGGCCGGCCCAGCCCAATACTCATTCCTAATAGTGAGACATCTGAAGACCTGCGTCCAATTAATGGAAGAAATAAAAATGCACATGTAATAATATTCAGATATAAGATAATATTTTGAGATAATGCTCCTAAAAACTATTTTCACCATTAAAATGTAGCTCACCTAATCTTAACAAACTTAGGGATGTTAGGAAAGCTCGAGACCAAAATGGCATCCTCTTAGTTTCTGTTTTTACAACAAATCTTCTCCTGAAATTGTTTGAATGGAATTCCATATTTCTGTATTTTCGGCTTCATTAGATCATCACTGTATTGATTTTAGCCTTCATAATTTCTTTGGTCTTAGCTATTTTCTTTATCAAATTTGGGAGAGTGAATGCTTATCGCATCCATTTACAAAATGTTTACATGTTTTTAATATTTTAAGTAATCGAAAAATACCCAAATTAAAAAATATCTTTTGCTTGAAAAACTCTTATAGTATGGATATTTTCCACCATATTTGAAAGATAATGCAAGACAATTTTGATCTTATAACTAGAAAATTACTCACGATGAGTAGAAAGATGTCGAGAAGTTATGCATCAAGTCATCAAGAGTTTGTTTTGTTGGAAAAAAATCAAGATGTTTCCTATCAAACTCTTGTCTGAAGATTCATTTTTTGGTATTGTTTTGATAGTTATGTTGGTATTGTTTTGATAGTTATGTTATTGATGCATGTGATACATAGATGATGTTATGAAACATGACAATCACTTGCTCATTCTTTAAAAAAAGAAGGTTCTTTCGTTCATCTATAGGCATCGTAAGCCGATGATACAAAAGATAAACTTATCTGGGAATGCATAAGCATTCAGCGTTTTGCGATCCCATTAGCTTAAATGGAGCTAACATGAAAATACTACAAGCCAAATCCACCTTCATGATGCAAAAGAAGTTAGTTGAGATGAAGTACATCCCACAAAAGGCTAGGTGGAGACTAGGTTTGCTTCCATAGAGGGATTGTTGTGATGGCATTATTATCCATTTACGAGAACGAAGCCATTTATAACTTAGATTTTAAGATTTGCAACGGATTTTTTGCTACGTGTAGAAAAATAAAAAGAAATCACAGATCTCATCGATTTTTCACTTAATAGATTGGGTGAAAAGAACAACCTTTTCTCGACTAGGCTATGCATATTTATAACTGTATCCTTGAAGATGCATTCGCATCTGGCTTTTCATAGGAACCACCATGTAGAGATGATTTTGGATTTTTTTCGTTGAAAAAGACTGTCGAGCTTTGAGAGAGGAGGTGCTGGGAAGAATAATATGTTTGCTAAAAATAAACCAGCGCAAGAAGGGAGGACCGAATTATGCAGTGATAAAAACTTAGCAATAAAAAATCTAAGTTACAAGTACTCAATGATTTTTACGTGGAAATCCAATTGGGAAAACCACAACTTAGAATTTTTGTTCTAATATTTGCTCCTTCACTCGTGCGTCGGAGCTTGTATCCACTATACTTCACTACATTAATAGAGAGTAATGAAGTCTCGCTCATAGTTACTATTTTTTGGAGAAACATCAAGGAAGTATTTCATCTCTTCTAAAGGTGAGAATTCACACATTGGTTACCTGCTTTACAAAACTTTACAACAGATTTGATTAATGGATAATCAAAATTAGCAAAGTATGTTATGAGATTGCTTCATTGACAATCACAATTGTAGATGCAAGTGAATGGAAGTTGATGATCACAAGATTGATCATAAGGAGAGCTGATGAACAGAATTTGTGCAAGTGATAGAGAGTGCAAAAATATTGATCTTAAGCATGGAAATAAAAGAGATACCTCCTCCTTTTAGAAAGTACCTTGTAGTGGTTTTTCATTTACAAAAAAACAAAAACAAAAAAAAAATTGGAAGGATGCGTCAACGTTCATAAGTAAATGTTTGGAATTCCAATGGCCATAAAATGTAACTAATTATTCGATCGAAAAATCAAAGCAATTGACCGAAGGAGAGTTACCTAGATGGTTTTGGTCAACAACCGATTCGATCTTTTAACATTCAAACAATAGTTACTAACTGCAAGAGCAAACAGTGTCTGAGTATATAAATTGGCTGACTGAAGATAAATCAGTCTGCTGATAAAAAGATGATGGACTGAACTATTATGGGTTCTTAACGATCGGTTGGCTCATCAAGTAGTCAATCATTTACCCTGATTAATAGATTGATAACATGATCAATTGGTTAAATGGCTTTCTAATGGAGACATTTTCTTTTTAGGCTTAGTTTAATTTAAATATATTTCACACAACTGTTATAAAAAAACTCAACGCTTTGTAAAGAACTTCAACAGCACGAGTATATATACACTCTTCTTCCGCAGGCATCTTTTTTGAAGTGTGATATAACTTGCAATTAGTGTGGCAGATTCTGTTTATTTATCGTTGAATATGTAACAGCTTATTATTTGAATATGATATTAGCTTAATCGGTATTGATAGCTATTTTGGAGATGCATAAGACTATGCAAAAATGTCTGTCTTTGAAATAATGATACTTGACCTCTTCTGATATTCAATCATACCAGATTTATCCTTCAAGTAAACTAAAAAACAAACAACTTTAGGAGTGTTGTTATCAAAAAAACTATAATGCAAGTTTCATTAATATCCTCCCCATTTTCAGTAATAAAAACCTAATATTTATTTTCAAAAATCGGAAAAATTACCCTCACCACAAAACTATGCTAGCCAAGGTTTTAGAATGCCAGTAAAACAAACGAGAAACATGTCTTAATAAAAAAATAACCCTTTAAAGAATCGATTTTGTGCTCATTATATATTTTCCCTCCTTGTCATTATCAAAAAGAACACATGTCATGGTAATCAAACAGAGTTAAGAGTAGAAAATAATAAGGATATCAAGTAAAATTTAAAGACAAATGATAACAAATAACTTCTAATGAGGCATACAGATTTTCAAACATAATCTGCCATACAACACATTTTGTAGGCAAATAGACATCGTCTTACGCATATCATACATAATCAATAAATTGTGGAAATTTTGTAGTTAATTAGTCCAAACATACTCCATCCATCTACATGAGTTAGGATACTTTTATAGGTCAAAGATGATCAAACTCCAAAAAGCTCTTAGAATCAGTGATATGAGATTTCAATATTACAACCTTTACTTGACAATATGGTACTTCACAGAACAAGTCAAGTAAGGAGAGATTGTCTTTTTAGTGTACCAATAAGGTGTGAGAGTGAATACCCATTCACAGTTAGTGGTACATGAAAAACATAAGCATACATAGGGCATGTTTGGTTGCTGGGTTGGGTTGGGTTACCCTTGTGAATAGTAAACTGTGAGGAGGATCGGAAGGGTTGGAAGGAGGGGTACACCGGTGTACCCCAACCCAACCCACCAACCAAACATGCCGATTTAACTAACATCTTAATATTGCTAGATAGAAAAGTCCTCCCACTTGACAAGGCACTTGTCAACGATGTTGGCATCAAAAATCTAGGCCCAAATTGCTAGGGTGGTATTATGATCAAGATAATGTATTAAGTTAGCATTTAGAATCTTCTTATCATCCATGATGTGAAAAGTGTTGTGAGGAAGATGAGTGAAAATGATGGGAGAGTTAAAATGAAATATATGTATTGCTCTAAATAAATATCTTTCATGAAATTTCATTCGACTGAAAAAGTTGTTCAGTAGGATGGAATCAAATCAGTTGACTAGCTGAGACATACAATCAACTAAAAAATAGTTGGTAACAATCGATGTTGGTCTTTGTAGACAATTAACTGTGAGTAACATTTAGTTAACTAGAAGTCAGTTTGATATTAAAAATGTCAGTTGTCAAACAAGAGATGGTGGAAAATAATTTCTTATTTCAATGGAATTAATTTGTCAATGGTATTAAAAAATTGTTTGTCATACTAATTTAGTTGATTGATCATGATTTTAATCGGTGAAAGGTTAAAACATACAAATTAAGTTTTTAAGATAAAATTTCTTTCATAAGTAAACCTTATGATAACATAATAACAACACAGAAGGAAAAATGGGAACATAAAGCCAAACAAAATGATCAAGTTTTTAGGTTCTTCATGTCTTGGCAGATCTCTTGCAATTTTCCATCAAATGTGTAAAAATACATTCCTTGTTTATGTCACCACATGAGAGGCAATACCTCTAAGATCAAAACACTACTACGGATGAATCTTTATTTCATCACCTTTATTCTATCATTTTGACCTTCAAAATCCTACCTAATGCATGTAAATAACATCAATTAATACAAAATAACATTCATCATGTATTGAATTTATTGTGTAAATAATATGTTTTTTTAATGTCAAAATCATAGAATAAAGAGAAGAAAAGAAAAACAATAAAATATCGAATATATTTTATGACCTTAAACCCCGAAACCAAGTCAAGAATTGAATTGGCTGACAAGGAATAAAGTAGGGGGAGATAAGGGCCAAAAATACAATAAAATTCCATTTATTCATTCATTATTTATCATTTTTGACACTTATTTTATTCTTTATTATTTATATCTCAAATAAAGAAACTTTGTACATGAAAGTTGTAGATAAAAATGTAAATAAAAATACAAATTAAGGTTGTATAAAAATAATATACAATGGACTTTTTATACACAAAATAAAAAGTCAAAATCCCAACTTCACAGACCCATATCTTCTAAATAAAAATTCAAAATCTATCAAACTCATCTTTAATTGTAATTAATTTTTAATAAGCTATTTAATGAATATATTTTCATATTTTTTAGAGTTAAGGTGCGAAAATTAGGTTTTTGGCCTCCCATTGTATAGTAGACCCGAATAAAATATTCATTTTATTTATTATTTCTTATTTTTACAAATTTACATTATTTTTATAATTTTGAAATATTATTTATAACTTATGTACATATTAAACCTAAATAAAATCATAAAGGAAATACAAAATACAATAAGTCTATATAAGTGTATAGGCAAAATACCTATAATAATACCTATATATAAATAAAAGGAAAAATATTCTTTATTCTTTTATATTTCTATAAGACAATAAATATCATTTATATTATATTATTAAAATAAATCCAATAAAATACATTAAAATAAAATGATGTATATAAAGCATATATGAAATACCTATAAGTATGCTTATATAATTTATATACCTATTTATTTATGTGTACAAAATATTTCAAAAAAATAAAATAAAAATATATTTATTCACATAAAAATAAGTTATAAATATATAAAATAAAATAATAAAATAATGAAATAAAATATAAAAAATAAAAATAAAATAGTCAAAACATAGATTAATATACCTATAAATATACACTCAAAAATTAACAAGTAATAAATAATACCAAAAAATTAATTAAAAACATAATAAAATACTACATTAAGTAATAATTTTTTTATTTTATACTAAAAAATTAATAAAATCAATTACTAATTTTAATTAATTTCTAATAAGGTCTGCTATTTTGTCATTTAGCGCCTAGCGCGGACCAATCACATCACGTCGACGGGTGACCCCTGGTCAACTATCCCTTCAGCCTCTGACTTTTGTCAGAACTGTCTCCTCCCTGATTTTCAGGCATTTTGCCCGCATGATCCATCCTTCTGTCACGTTTGCTTCCTTCAGAGAAATTGATCATTGATCATCCATGATCCACGATATCTCCTTAGGTTTCTTGCACACACGCCCAATTCATTCCAAACGACCGGTCAATAAGGGTGCTCTTCATGTTTTACAAATAACTCCACCTCCTCTTCTTTCCAGTTTTGGTCATCCCCCGAGTCTTAGAGCTCCTTCCTTTGGCCAAGCAGGTCTCCAAGTGACAGATAGTGTATCCCTGGAGGTCTGGATCGGCTCGCGGAGGAGGGAGGTGCACCTAGGTCGCCAACTCCGTCAACCTCTGCTCCCTTGCCAAAAGCCAGGTATGAGATGTGCATTTTTATGATTTTTAGATAGCTTTTTATTCCTGCGTTTTACTTCTGCATTTATTTTAGTACATTCACATAAACGATTTGTGCCGCGCGTGTTTTCTGACCTCCATGGCCAACTCATTTTCTTCCTCTTCCGTTTCCTTACATCCCAGGCACCTTCATACCCCCATATCCATCATGGATCTGGAGATCGGGTCTCTACCTGCGTCACCCTTGCCGGAGACCTCCACCGCCCTTATCCTCTGTCCATTCCACCCAATAAAGCCTCATCCCCCTTGGTTTTCGTTGCTGGATCTTATTGCTGGACCAAGAGGGCCAAAGGACTCCACCCAGAGTCGATTTTGCAGAAGAGGAGGTACATGGAGCACCCTTTCTTGCTCGACGCCACCTGATCACGTCGGAGCTCCATATGCCACTTTGAGGACACCATCGGCTGCGCAACCTTGCCAGAAGTGTTTCACACCTCGTCGTGAAGCTAACTATTGCCGGAGATGCGAGGAGGATGAGATCGAAGTTCGCCAGCCCTGGCATTCTTCCATGTTCTTCCTCTCTTGCTCTCCACCATTCGATCGACGAGGAGTTCCAGTTGCAGCAGCCACTGTTGGATGCAACACACCAGAGCTGTCAGATCACTGGGTTTGATCTAATCTCGAGCGTCCAAATCGAAGCGTCATCGTACAGCATGGAGGTGACGCGTGTCAAGTGAGATCCATCCAACCATCCATTCACGCACAATATTGGAGTAATTCCACATTATACTCTACCTTTTTGTATATTTAATTATTAATCCTATAAATAAAATAACATGTAAAATAAATTGGGTATTTTGTAGAAAGGCCCCCGAAGGTCTTGTATTTTCACTTTCGTCCAGTCCAGCTCAGCTCGCATGTCGTCCCACATGAGTTGGGCAAATCGCATGGATGCCCTTTAGGCTTTGTGTATTTAGTTTAAGTCCAATAAAATTTGGAATACATTGTACGTTTTTGTGAAAATTGTAGAGAGGCCCCCAGACTTTAGTTTATTTACATTTATGCCCCTGTTAGGATATGTATTTTTGTGCAATTGATCTATTTATTAAAAATAGCAACTTAGCTCCTAAAAATCTGCAAAAATAGGGATAAATGCCTCTTACCATATACATTCATTTTACATTTTGAGCATTTTGATTATTTATTAAAAATCAAGAGGAGCTTTTTTGGTTGTCTACAAAATAAAATACCAAAAATATAAAAACGTGTTTAAAAATTCCAAAAAAACATAATCTATTTTCTCCATTTTAATTATAGACCAAAAATCACTATTAATGGAAAAGGAAAATTTTAAAAATAAAAAAATTCCAAAATATTTCATAAAAATCTAAGAAATCATTTAAAAATCCAAAAATGTTTTTATGTTCTATAATTTTCTTTATATAGGTATCTATATATTAAAATTGGTTTGGATAATTTTGGAACCTATTCACTATTTTAATATCTAAATCAATTACGACCTATTTATTTAATCCCTTATTTGGGATATTTTTGACTTTAAAAATACATAAAAATTAGCGAAAATTCTAGAAAAAGTACAAAAACATTATAAAAATTTATAAAACTAAAAAAAATTATTCTAGATTTTATTTATATTGTTTAATATTTATAGTTCTATCACTTTATGCGGCATATATAACCTTATATATTGGATTTATCTTTAATAAAAGAAAAGGAAATATAAATATCTAAAAAATACAAAAAGAAAATATAAAATTAAAAAAATAAAAATCAAATATAAAATTATAAAACAAAAATAAAATAAAAAAATTTAAAATTTAAAACCCACAAAAATAATAAAAATGGACAATAGATGAATGCCAAACTTTTGTGTGCATTATTTTTGCCCTCCTTCTACCGTTTGCTCCGTGAGTTCAAGCTCTACACGTACTTACACCTATACACATTTTGTTATAGAGTTATAATAAATTTTAGTGATTTTTACCTGACAGACCTTATAAACTTTGACAATTATTTCTACGACCTTTAAAACAACCTAATTCCCCCTTGACCTCGTAAAATTGCCAACTCTTTCCCCATAAACCCTATGGTTAATCTGTTTGAAGCTCATGGGGATTTTTGGGATAATTTACATGGTTGACGGGGTAGTTACATTGTGCAAAAGGTCGTAGAGGTAATTTAAAAAGTTTATAGGGTCTGCCGAGTAAAAATCCCTAAATTTTATCTCCACATTTTTGCTTTTCATTGCTTTGTATATATATTGTGGGTTAACTATTGATTAATAGGGGTTTTACCTGAGATCGCTTTGACGACTGTCTATTCACCATGTGGATCGACACGACTTCGGCAAAATCTCTGTTATCAAATGGCGTCATTGCCGGGGAGCAACACCACATAGTTGGGGATTATTTTATTTGTCCTATATCTCTTGTTCATTACTTATTTTTTGCATTTATATATTTCTGTTATTCATTTATTTTTCATTTTATTATTTGATATTAATTGTGAGTTGTTTGTCACTCTTTCTTGTTTGACTTTGTTGTGAGGGAGCGCTACGAAAGGGAGGACTTCTTAGGAGGTCCTACGCCCCGAGCAAGGTGGAGTCGACTTTCTGTCTTGGTCGGCAGGAGAGAGCGGCAAATGAAAACATGAAAGAATTTTTGAAGATAGTTCTTCACATTATTTATTTCTTTTTTACATATCATGTATATTTAAGTGAAAGAGAGTGATTGTTATATGTAATAATTTGGACTCTCCAGACACAACTACTTCACGAGGTCCAGTGCCCGAGGGATTGTTCCCTCAGGGGCCTCGTCGTGCTTTTTTTCCTGTTTTCGTCGCCTTCTTTTTATTTGTTTCCCACTTTTTGTTTTATTTATTTGTGTGAATGAGCCTTAGCTTAGGAATTGTTTGCTCGATAAATTATGGTCCGCAGCCCTAATATCATTGCATGCACCTATAGCTTTGATTCTGGACTTAGTCAAATAATAAATGTTGATGATTTAGATTCAAGCCCACACACCGTGAGAGACATCATACAATGCTAGCAGGACCCATTGTGGTGGGCACCAAGATGTCTCGAAGATCGGATCTTAGGATTTGTTTCCAAATAATTAACATATTGTGCTTCACGCTAATAGCAGTTACTACCCTAGGGAGATTTCATCGGATTGCATTGCATGTAGTATAGTTTTCATTTCTGTTATGCATCCCATATGGAGAGAGCTGGTAAGCACTGTAAGTCTTCTGGCTTTACATGCATCATTGATTTTCTGACTTGCACGGATTTTCTGACCTTCTCCCTCTGATTTTGCTCCGCTAGGATGCTAAATAAAATTATAAACATTGTTAGGAACATGCATTGAAAAATAGCCAAAAAATGGTAACCCAAATAAAATTGAGACTGCTAACTCTATTGGAATTAAAAATAACTCATGGATTCATTGCTTTGGGGAGAGAAACCCCCTCATTGTTTGTGCATTTTATTCCTACACACACGCTAAGGATTAGTGCCCAAATCCCAAGCCTATCTTTGGTGTGTACAACTTTTTTGAAACCGCCTAACTCTAAAAATGAAAAGATAAAAGACCAACATCTTGATCTTCATTGTGTTGAGTAGGCAAACTGAGGGTTTGCTTGTACATTGATTGTGAATTTTGAGTCCATTTCCATTTTCATCCCTATTTGAGTTGTCAGTCACATCAACGTCATTCATCATTTTTGACCTTCACCCTCTTAGCCGGATTTTGTGGCTACCATCTTTGCCCTTATTACCCTTCACTTGTCCGGTTCAAGGAGACCCTCTCCTTGAACCACAATATTGTTTGTGGCCACTTTCATCTCTCCCACCCTCCTCGTTCCCCCCGCATCATCCTTCTTCTACCCAGGATTGCTGAGCATAAATATAGCCCGCATCAAGGTTTATGAATCCCATTGATGATTTGAGCAAGACATGCTCATTCTTGAGGATACTAAGATTGTTGTGCTTCTACTGATGGATCTGACTCTAATATGTTCATATATACTATTGAGGATTTTTATGATTGCACGATTACTAGGTGTGATGCGTTATTGAGGATTTTTGATAATGCACACCGAATATGATGTATTTCTTATGACTTGAAGATGATGTCATGAGCTATGATTAGACGATCTATTCCGTGGTTCCTCCCATCTTGATCTAGAGGTTTGATCGACTATCTCCATTTGTACTTCAAAGCGACGGTGCCTAGGAGCCCACATGACTTCACTCATCTCCTTGGCTAATCCATCCTTCATCTCCTGATTTTTTCATCCACCTGTAGCACTTTGAGGATTTCTTCTTACATCTTGAGCCATCTCAACTGATTGGATAAACCCGAGGGACCGTATTATGATTGCCTTGACCATCTTATGTCCCTCCATTATCTTATACCCTCATGTTGATGATTGGTTGACTATTTTTGTGGGCCTGAGATATGATGCCAGCATTCCCATGAATTGATCGACTTAGCTTGCATTACTCCCTGAGGAATATCTGTGGGAGGATGCAACACATTCTAGGTACTCGGTTCCACTTGCTGATTGCGCATCTGATTTGTTGGAGCACGAAATCGAGTCGCCTGATTTGACTGTTTGGTCTCCCTGTCTGAATGTGTGAATAGGGTGGTAGCAAACTCAGGTTCGGAGAGTGGGTCTGAGCTCTTCGAAGCTGCCTAAGATGAATGAGGAGGATCGCTCGAAAGCGGTGCAGTCAAAGGCAGCCTAAGGGACCTCCTTCCCATCATCGTGATGTAGGGATTTATGACAATGAGATCTGGAATGCAAACAAGATCAGAAATCAAACCCCAAATTCACCTACTCAACACTCAAGCTGATGACCATGAGAGATCAATCGTCAATATTACCATCTTTTATTTAGGCGATCAATCAATCTATTAGAGCGATTAAGCGAGCTGTTGGGAACCCGATGCTTCAGGAGACTGGCCCAATCCCACACCTAATTTTTCTCACCCAATATGGATTGCAGACAGTTTACCGGCTACTCGATCTATCCGCTATGCTAAGGAAGTCCCGGACCGATTACCGGCTACCCGGTGAAGTCCTCACTGGAGAAAAACCAACCACAAGACTAGTAGTCTGAAAGGAGTTCAAGTATGACTCTACCTAGTGTACGGGTCACTTTCTTGCTGCAGATAAATCAACCAATGAGAGGGTGACTCTCCCTAAAACAAATCTTTTTAGATGAAGCGCATTTTAGGATCAAGTTTGCATTAACAATCTTAATTTTATTATCTTTTCACTTTTTATGTATTTTTCTGAATAAAACAACCCCAATGACTTTTTCAATTTCCTTGGTTATTTTGAGTCCAATAAAACATGGGGAGGAAGTCGAAAAAGTTGTTGCGCGATCAAACACAATGATGCATGTAGAGATAGAAATGTGTACCTGACTCCAACACTCTACATGCGGGGTGATCCACACATAAATTAAAGATAGGAAATAAACTAACTATATGACACACGAGGAAATCGGCCTTAGACGAGCAATTTCTATTAATTGTGAAGAACAATAGATAGCTAGTCAAATAACCATCGGAGTTCGATCTTGAGAGTCACTCTGTGCCTTCCACAACGGGTCCTGCTAGTGCTATATGTGACTCCTCACGGCACGTGGTCTAATATCCAATTAGGCTAACTTTTTCAATTTATTTTAACTAGGTCCAATTACGATCTATAGGAATAGATAGGCAATTATGTGTTGGGCCTTAACTAGTTACGTCACAATCAACAAAGATACTAAATCTATGGGCTAAATCCTCAAGAATCAAAGAGAAAGAAAAAGTGATCAAAACAAAACCTCGAAAAAACCGCAGTGAGGTCCCTAGAGTGCACTAGCACTCAACAAAACTGACCCTGAAATGTCTAAGTGTCCAAAGAGACTTATTATTACAATAATAATAAGGTTCTGCAAAAGTAAACTACTCTATCTAATATAACTACTCTCTTCTGCTCCTCTTCTCCTCCTCCTCCTCCTCAAGTGTGGTCTCCTCCAAGAGATAACCGAATCGTCCTAGGACGGTTCCTCACACAAAAAGCAAAAGAGAAAATGCATCTGAAAACAGTTAATCAAATAGAGACAAAAATGAACAGAAATGAAAAAATGACTACTAAGTTGTGCTCCCCAGCAACGTCGCCATTCTGATGACACAAAATCCGAGATAGACTAAAATGGAATATATGCAATGTCGTTATCCCTAATCAATCGAATTGGTCATAAGAAAACCAAACCACTATGCAAAGATATCAAGCAATCAATCAACACATGTAAGCAGTTCGTTATTTTATTTACATGGTATAGTCCTTAGGGTCGAACACAAGGAGCACGCTAAATGGACGAAGTAGTCAAATTCAGAAATAAAAATAATTTTTTATGGCTTTCAATTTTGCAATTTTTAATTTTTTTGAGTAAAGGCAAGCAAGTAGACAAGGAAAAATACATACACAACACTTTTTTTATATTTTTCAAAATAGTTAAAATTACTCAGAAAATTCTAGAGAAAATATTTTTGGATTTATATGTTTTGAAACATTTTTGGTAATTTTTGTAGATTTTTGATGTTTTTGTAATTTTATAAAAATCAAACAGTGCTCAAAATGGCAAATAGTGCATAGCCAGGACTAAATCGTAAGTAAAAATTAATTAAAATACCCTAAAGTCCTGGATAGTATTTCTATGATAAAATATGAATAAAACCCTACAAACAGGAAATGAAAATGGAATTTTTGGATTTTTATATGATTTTATATGATTTTTTGTAAGTTTTTAGGTGTTTTGTAATTTTTAGGGCTTTTGAGGGAGTTTTCAGTAAATAAAAGACACTAAAAGGAACTAACATAAATTTTTATAGAACTTTTAAGGCATTTTTTTCAATTTTTTTGGGTTTTATACTTTAGACATGATACTTTTATAGGTTTTGAATTTCTAAAAATAGTAAATGCAAAGAAATTAATCTAATAAAATCATAGTAAATACTACACACCAATATGAATTAATGGTAATTTTTAGATGATTTTTTGAATTAATTTTCTATTTATTAAGTCCAATCAAAACACATGTAATTACTCACAGTTCACAGCGACCTCTTTGCAAATAAAACAAGTTTATGAACCAAACAATAACACAATATAAAAGTTCGTGGTCAATATTGCAAAAATCCTACTTCATTCATGCACATGCACAAAACTGGACGCACATGGGTATAAATGCAATTTCCAAAAGTAATCATTCATTCCGTAACAGTAGCGAAGTTCAGGACATATGATGTAAATAACCCAAAAGTCAAGTGGGAGTACAGGTGCTTCAGACTGAGAGGGACTAAATTGCAAATATAAAAAACTAGAGGTCCAAACTACAAATGTTCTTAACTACAACATTTATTTACTGGATTAAATTGAAATAGCTAAACATGCAAGGTAAAAAGGGAAACATACCCTGAGGCACATGAGGCACACGTGGTGGCTCTGACGGTTCTGATTGTCTTCTGCAAAGTTATATAATGGTCCATGGAATGTCGGGGACGTGCGGTCAGATCTGACGTGTCGGCTCTAATCCAACAGTCTGGAAAGCTGCTGTGATGGCCGGCTCAGATGCAAACTGGAACTCCGCTCCTCATCCAACGATGAAAAGTGATGGTGCAATAACATGCGGCTAGGGAACTTCGATTGGGGAATGGCGCTGCTCCTTTGAGCTGATCGAGCCTCCAGAAGGTCCAACACCTCTAGAAAGGTGCTCTGCATCGCAGGAGGCCGATGTGAGGGATGATGGTTGGATGGTCGGAGCAAGGATGATCCGCATGGAGCAGCATCACTGAGAAACTAGAGGTCCAAATGAGCCTCCCTTCGTGCGAGGGTACCTGCAAATGAAAAGGTGACTCGAGGGCGTAGCTCCGGTCGGGTTTATTGCATAGGGATATAGGAGAAGCGACGAGGGAGTGAGGTTTAGGTCTCCAGCGAACACGGGGAATGGAGACTCGACTTGATCTTGCTCTGATGAGCATGATTCAAGGGGAAAGGCTACATGAGAAGATGGTTGGTGAAGCGTAGCATCGATTGATGCAGATAAGTGGTTGATATGGGGCTCCGTCCAACTGGTTGGAGCAAGGGAACCGAAGGCGGTGTGAAATGGAAGGTGCGATTGAATAGGGAAAATGTGAGTATAAAAGTGATACCTGAAGGTCAGATCTTGTTCTTGATCTTCAGGCGAAGTGCGCGTTGGGGTGATAGCCTCTACCACGCTGCGGTGGGTGGGGAGGCTACTCGTGGCGGAGGTCTGGCCACAAATTGAGCTACGTGCCTTCAGGCTCCTCCAAACAATCCTAAATGGTTCTACGAGTGGCTATCACTCCAATAAAGATGTGTAGGGAAGAAAGGGGGCGTGAGGGACGAGCTGAAGGGATGTGGAGGCGGATGAGAGGATCTATAGGGATCTCCGAGGGCTGGAAAGATCGAGAGAGGGACGCAACCCTACGAGAATCTGGGTGATCCTAGGGTTTCGTAAGAATCTCAGGCATACGAGGATTCTCAGGTTCGAAAATCAAGGCAAGAGGCTGCTAGAGTCGGGCGTGAAAAAGCAGAGAAGGATCTCCGGTACGAGGGTGGGTGACCCGACCCGACTAGAAGAGACCGTTGACTGAGGTCAACGGTCTGGCGTAGACCAATCAAAAAGTCAGAACATACAAAATAATTGGAAATTCATTAAAAAATATAAAATGAAGTTAAAATAAAAAGTGTATAAAATAAAAAAATGTTTATTATTTTTTCAGAATATTTTTCTATGATTTTTAATTAGTTTAATGAAAAACAACATAATGTATATATAATATACAGTATTATATACATGTATAATATGCATATGCATTATTTTACACGTATTTTTATTTTATTATTTTTACATAAATACCCTCATTTTCTATTTTATTTATTTACAACAAAATTTTAAGAAGCTTAAAACAATTTTTATTTAATTTTTATAAATTATTGAAGGGTACATAATAAATAATGGATGTGATATATACATGTGTATTTTGTACAAGTAAGTGAAGATTTTATTTTTATTTTTATTTTATCTTTTTGATTTTTATTTTTTATATTTTTTCAAAAATTATATACGTGGGTGTAAAAAGAATAATTCAATTTTATTTTGTTAAAAATAGATATATACTTAATATGTACACATATAAGTAATATTTACAACACATAGTGAATCCTATCTATTTCTACTTATTTTATTTTGCGATCAGGTAAAGTCTTGACCTTCTCCTGTAGTTTGGGTCACTCTGTATTTATTCCAAATACATCATTCTTTTGCTTTACATTTATTATTTTTATTTAACCAAAAACATGCTAATTATGCACTATTAACAAAAGTATGCAAATTGCTAAGTTATTATATTTACAGGTATTCACATGATGTTTTATTAAGAAAAAGAGCTAAAATAAAAGAATAAAGAGTGAGAATCATGATTCATCAATAACACGTCATTTTTATATTTTATTAATTACTAAGATAATATATAAGGTATTTGTGAGTTTTATGCATTTTAATAAATTAATTTAAATATATTAATAAATATAGGTAAATAGTTTATAGTTCAATTTCATCTATAAATTAGTGTTTTTTATTTATTTAAAATAATAAATAACATAAAAAATCGAAATAAATCGTAATTGAAACACAAGATCATGAAAATAATTAAAAATTATAAAATAATTAAAACTATAAATAATGTGTTCTAGATAAAATAAATAACCCATAAATCCAGTTGTCACTAGGTCCCAAAACTGACTTTTTGCAAACGGATTCCGATTTTAGTGAAATCACCTCCATTAATTAGAGAATATTATTTTATGAACTTTAAGGCGAGTAGAGTGAAATTGGAGTTCATATAAGAAAGTTAAGACGTTCAGAAGTCGAAAATTTGACAATTTAAAAGTTAGATTTCTTGGCATATTACAAGATAATTTTTTAACTTATTTTTATATTTTTTGTACATTTTCAGAAATAATGAAAAAAGGAGTTTGGTGTGCATATGAATTAATTAAAAATCAATGATAATTTGTTAATTATTTGATAAATAGTGAAGAATGTGTGGAGTGTATAATTAATTATCTTTATGGTTTTCTTTCCTTATCAACCCCTACTTGTTTATTTGTCGACCAATTGATTTAACCGAAATTCACGGGGTCTAATTATCTCACACAAGGCGGAGACAACCGTGTCGCTGTGGCGACCCTCAATGAATCCCGATTAAGATCAACAATGAAGCCGCAATCAAATATCAAACAATGACAAACAATGTGGAGTCAAATTTATTTTTAACTCTACAAACAAGATGTATAGATGCAAGTACGTAGACAGTTCGAATATAGGGAGCAAGGAAGGATAGATCAACAATTGATGCACAAAAATAGGATGTGATTAAGTGTCTACAATATGCAAATTTTTGTGGGTTTTTAGTTTTATATTCTTTTTTTGTTTTTAATTTTTAATTTTTTAATTTTGGTTTTCTTTTTACTGATTTTGTACTTTCTTTTTATATTTTATATTTTTATATATTCTTTTTCAATAATAGGATATATATATATACAATGTAAGGAAAGAGGAGATAATTTATTTATAAAATAGGCAACAATAGTCAAAAATATCAGGGAATGAAATATTTTTGGTCTTTTTATAATTTTCTACTGTTTTTGCGATTTTTGGGGATTTTTCAAAATGTTTTTGGTATTTTTAAAAGGCAAAATACGAGAAAACAGTGAGCAAAGGTTCTGGCCGAAATTAAAATGGGAATGAAAAATATCAAACAGTAGCAAAATTTTCCCAAATTAATTTTAAAATAAATACAATAAAATAAGCAATCTACAAAACATGAGTTTGTATTTTTAGGATTTTTCTTTGATTTTTTAGATTTTTATGAAGGTTTTAGGTGTTTTCTAATTTTTAAGGTTTTTGTTTTGAAATTTTTAATGATTTTTGGACTGACACTAAAATTGATAAAACACACAAAATATAATTTTTTTGTAATTTTTCAAAACGTTTTTATAATTTTTATGGATTTTCTAATGCAAACGGTATGAAAAATGCATGTTTTTGATTTTTTAATAAATATGAAAATGCAATAAAAATGCAATGTAAAAATATGTCGTGAATAAGCAAGCACACAGGAGCCTATGATATTTTTTTGAGAATTTTTCAAGTTAAAATGATGCACTAATTAAATAAAGACAACATCAAGAAACTACACTACTAGCAGGGGCATAAGTGTAAATATCAGAAAATATCAGGGCCTAAGTGCAATTATCCCGCAAAAGTATAACTATATTGAAACTTTAAGGACCAATGACAGATACACAAAGCCGTAGGGATATGCCAGCAGAAAGCCCACCCATGCGCGTGCAACGCACGCGCTTGGGGAGGACTAAACAACAATTACACAAAATTTAGGGGCGTAGATGCAAAAAGTCCAGAACTATTTTAACTGCACATGAACGGTTTAGAATTAAAACTAGAGGTCCAAACTACAAATGTTCTTAACTACACCATTTATTTACTGGATTAAATTGAAATAGCTAAACATGCAAGGTAAAAAGGGAAATATACCTTGAGGCACATGAGGCACATGTGGTGGCTCTCACGGTTCTGATTGTCTTCTGCAAAGTGATATGATGGTCCATGGAATGTCGGGGACGTGCGGTCAGATCTGACGTGTCGGCTCTAATCCAAAAGTCTGGAAAGCTGCTGTGATGGCCGGCTCAGATGCAAACTGGAACTCCGCTCCTCATCCAACGATGAAAAGTGATGGTGCAAGAACATGCGGCTAGGGAACTTCGATTGGGGAATGGCGCTGCTCCTTTGAGCTGATCGAGCCTCCAGAAGGTCCATCACCTCTAGAAAGGTGCTCTGCATCGCAGGAGGCCGATGTGAGGGATGATGGTTGGATGGTCGGAGCAAGGATGATCCACCTGGAGCAGCATCACTGAGAAACTAGAGGTCTAAATGAGCCTCCCTTCGTGCGAGGGTACCTGCAAATGAAAAGGTGACTCGAGGGTGTAGCTCTGGTCGGGTTTATTGCATAGGGATATAGGAGAAGCGACGAGTGAGTGAGGTTTAGGTCTCCAGCGAACACGGGGAATGGAGACCCGACTTGATCTTGCTCTGATGAGCATGATTCAAGGGGAAAGGCTACATGAGAAGATGGTTGGTGAAGCGTAGCATCGATTGATGCAGATAAGTGCTTGATATGGGGCTCCGTCCAACTGGTTGGAGCAAGGGAACCGATGGCGGTGTGAAATGGAAGGTGCGATTGAATAGGGAAAATGTGAGTATAAAAGTGATACCTGAAGGTCAGAACTTGTTCTTGAGCTTCAGGCGAAAGTGCGCGTTGGGGTGATAGCCTCTACCACGCTGCGGTGGGTGGGGAGGCTACTCGTGGCGGAGGTCTGGCCACAAATTGAGCTACGTGCCTTCAGGCTCCTCCAAACAATCCTAAATGGTTCTACGAGTGGCTATTACTCCAATAAAGATGTGTAGGGAAGAAAGGGGGCGTGAGGGATGAGCTGAAGGGATGTGGAGGCGGATGAGAGGATCTATAGGGATCTCCGAGGGCTGGAAAGATCGAGACAGGGCAAGCAACCCTACGAGAATCCGGGTGATCCTAGGGTTTCGTAAGAATCTCAGGCATACGAGGATTCTCAGGTTCGAAAATCAAGGCAAGAGGCTGCTAGAGTCGGGCGTGAAAAAGCAGAGAAGGATCTCCGTCACGAGGGTGGGTGACCCGACCCGACTAGAAGAGACCGTTGACTGAGGTCAATGGTCTGGCGTAGACCAATCAGAAAGTCAGAACATACAAAATAATTGGAAATTCATTAAAAAAATATAAAATGAAGTTAAAATAAAAGGTGTATAAAATAAAAAAATGTTTATTATTTTTTCAGAATATTTTTCTATGATTTTTAATTAGTTTTATGAAAAACAACATAATGTATATACAATATACAGTATTATATACATGTATAATATGCATATGCATTATTTTACACGTATTTTTATTTTATTATTTTTACCCTCATTTTCTATTTTATGTCTTTACAACAAAATTTTAAGAAGTTTAAAACAATTTTTATTTAATTTTTATAAATTATTGAAGGGTGCATAATAAATAATGGATGTGATATATACATGTGTATTTTGTACAAGTAAGTGAATATTTTATTTTTATTTTTATTTTATCTTTTTGATTTTTATTTTTTATATTTTTTCTAAAATTATATACGTGGGTGTAAAAAGAATAATTCAATTTTATTTTGTTAAAAATAGATATATAATTAATATGTACAAATATAAGTAATATTTACAACACATAGTGAATCCTATCTATTTCTACTTATTTTATTTTGCGATCAGGTCAAGTCTTGACCTTCTCCTGTAGTTTGGGTCACTCTGTATTTATTGGAAATACATCTTTCTTTTGCTTTACCTTTATTATTTTTATTTAACCAAAAACATGCTAATTATGCAATATTAACAAAAGTATGCAAATTGCTAAGTTATTATATTTACATGTATTCACATGATGTTTTATTAAGAAAAAGAGCTAAAATAAAAGAATAAAGAGTGAGAATCATGATTCATCAATAACACATCATTTTTATATTTTATTAATTATTAAGATAATATATAAGGTATTTGTGAGTTTTATGCATTTTAATAAATTAATTTAAATATATTAATAAATATGGGTAAATAGTTTATTGTTCAATTTCGTCTATAAATTAGTGTTTTTATTTATTTAAAATAATAAATAACATAAAAATTGAAATAAATCATAATTGAAACACAAGATCATGAAAATAATTAAAAATTATAAAACAATTAAAACTATAAATAATGTGTTCTAGATAAAATAAATAACCCATAAATCCAGTTGTCACTAGGTCCCAAAACTGACTTTTTGCAAACGGATTCCGATTTTAGTGAAATCACCTCCATTAATTAGAGAATATTATTTTATGAACTTTAAGGCGAGTAGAGTGAAATTGGAGTTCATATAAGAAAGTTAAGATGTTCAGAAGTCGAAAATTTGACAATTTAAAAATTAGATTTCTTGGCATATTACAAGATAATTTTTTAATTTATTTTTATATTTTTTGTACATTTTCAGAAATAATGAAAAAAGGAGTTTGGTGTGCATATGAATTAATTAAAAATCAATGATAATTTGATAATTATTTGATAAATAGTGAAGAATGTGTGGAGTGTATAATTAATTATCTTTATGGTTTTCTTTCCTTATCAACCCCTACTTGTTTATTTGTCGACCAATTGATTTAACCGAAATTCACGGGGTCTAATTATCTCACACAAGGCGCGCCCTCCTTTCCAATCTTTCTTGCCAAAAAAGTTCCCAATCGTCTGTCGCGATATATAATAGGCGGCCGGCTTCTACCTTATCTTTCTCTTCGTTGCAAGACGGGAAAGGATTACCCAACCCTAATCTCTAGCTCATCCGGACCCACCTTTTTTTGAGACAACCGTGTCGCTGTGGCGACCCTCAATGAATCCCGATTAAGATCAACAATGAAGCCACAATCAAATATCAAACAATGACAAACAATGTGGAGTCAAATTTATTTTTAACTCTACAAACAAGATGTATAGATGCAAGTACGTAGAGAGTTCGAACATAGGGAGCAAGGCAGGATAGATCAACAATTGATGCACAAAAATAGGATGTGATTAAGTGTCTACAATATGCGAATTTTTGTGGGTTTTTAGTTTTATATTCTTTTTTTTGTTTTTAATTTTTAATTTTGTATTTTGGTTTTCTTTTTACTGATTTTGTATTTTCTTTTTATATTTTATATTTTTATATTTTCTTTTTCAATAATAGGATATATATACAATGTAAGGAAAGAGGAGATAATTTATTTATAAAATAGGCAACAATAGTCAAAAATCAGGGAATGAAATATTTTTGGTCTTTTTATAATTTTCTACTGTTTTTACGATTTTTGGGGATTTTTCAAAATGTTTTTGGTATTTTTAAAAGGCAAAATACGAGAAAACAATAAGCAAAGGTTCTGGTCGAAATTAAAATGGGAATGAAAAATATCAAACAATAGCAAAATTTTCCCAAATTAATTTTAAAATAAATACAATAAAATAATCAATCTACATGACCTGAGTTTGTATTTTTAGGATTTTTCTTTGATTTTTTAGATTTTTATGAAGTTTTTAGGTGTTTCCTAATTTTTAAGTTTTTGTTTTGAAATTTTTAATGATTTTTGGACTGACACTAAAATTTATAAAACACACAAAATATAATTTTTTTGGAATTTTTCAAAACGTTTTTATACTTTTTATGGATTTTCTAATGCAAACAGTAGGAAAAATGCATGTTTTTGATTTTTAATAAATATGAAAATGCAATAAAAATGCAATAAAAAAATATGTCGTGAATAAGCAAGCACACAAGAGCCTATGATATTTTTCTGAGAATTGTTCGAGTTAAAATGATGCACTAATTAAATAAAGACAACATCAAGAAACTACACGACTAGCAGGGGCATAAGTGTAAATATCAGAAAATATCTGGGCCTAAGTGCAATTTTCCGCAAAAAGTATAACTATGTTGAAACTTTAAGGACCAATGACAGATACACAAAGCCGCAGGGATATGCCAGCAAAAATCCCACCCATGCGCGTGCAACACACCCGCCTGGGGAGGACTAAACAACAATTACACAAAATTTAGGGGCGTAGATGCAAAAAGTCTAGAACCATTTTAACTGCACATGAAAGGTTTAGAATTAAAACTAAATACAAACAAAGGCCGGGGTCCTTATGCAAAATGCCAGGGACACGTGCGTAGCGCACGTGACCTGGCGAGGACCTAAGTGCAATATTACAAAAGCTGGGGGGTTTACTTCAAACTTTACAAAAAATTCATAACGGCATATGAAAGTTTATATGCTAATAAATAAATAACAAAAATGGCTGGGGAGAATTTGCAAAATTCCCAACCTAAGGCACGATCGCACGGCGTGGCGTGGGCCACTTATCCACGTGTCACGCTCGTATGGCCCGATGACGGTTCAGGATCCCGCGGCTGTGATTAGACTCCTTCGATAATCAAATGGTGGGCACGTGGGGATATCTGACGGCTCCTGATCACCTGGGCTGGGGCTCGTGATCCAACAACCGTGGAGCACGTTGGATAAACTGATGAAGAACAGGCTCCAGGCGAGTTTGATCTTGCAAAATCTCGCTACCCAGAGGTGCTTGATCCCTTCCTACGGCTTTAACAAGTTCCTGGAAGCATCCTCGAGTGGGTGGCAGCCTCAAAATGGCCTGAGAGCGGTCGGGACGCCGCCGTTTCGTCGGTGAAGGAGGACGACTCCAGTTGGCTTGAACTCCAGCAAAAACGACCCTCCCAAGAGGGTCCTTGGCACTTGGGACACTGCAAAATACGCACGCAACAACATAAAGGATTTTAGGGCAAGAACGAGCGATTTGGGTGATCTATGGCGTGTGTAGGGCGAGGTGGAGGCTCGCCGGTGCTCGGGTGATCTGATGGAAGCGAGACGAAATGGAAAGTGGATAGAGTTTTCTATCTAGGGAGTAAAACGTGCGATAAAACTAAGTAAAAATAGACCTCAAAGGCTTGAAGCCCAAGGTTGGTACCTCGACGGCGGACGCTGGAGATGGGGGTTGGAATCCGACCTCTAGCTTCGCATCACCTCGACAGGGGGTTTGGGTCAATCCCCTGTCACCGGAGACCCGTTAGCTGCAACCCAGAGGTTTGAAGCTCGTCCAAGGTGGTTCAAAGGTGGAAGGGAAGATGGAGGGTCATTTTGAATGGATGATGGAACGACGAGAAGAACGAGGCGATGGCGGGCGAGTCGATGATCCACGCCCCAAGGTAAACCTTGGGCGTGTATCCTCGATGGATGGGGATGAAAAGTCAAGAAGGATCGATCATCAAATGGTGAAAGAGCGCGCCTCGAAAAATGGGATAAATTGGTCAAAAACGCAGTCTGACAAGGTTCAGACCTCGGTCAGAGAGTTGACCGAGGTCAACCAACGGAGCTCTCTGGTTGGTCCACGTGGACCAACCAGAAAATTCCTTAGCAAAAATCCTTGTAAAATCAATTTAAAATAGCTAATGAAATAATTAAATTTTAATTATTAAATGAAAAATGTTCATTATTTTATAAAGTATTTTATGGTAATTTTTAATTATTTTTATGAGGTATATTTTTAAAAGTTGCTTTTTATAGCCTATATAGGTATATTACTTGTATATTTTATTATTTTATTTTTATTTGGTATTTTTTATTTCTTTAATTATGTTTATTATTTTATGAAATTATAAAATACTTTTATACACGTAATTATATTTTTATTTTATTTATCTGATGTATTTTGTACATTTAATAAAATATAAGTATGTATTATATAGGTATATTTGTAAGTATATTACCTATGTATTTTATATACATGTATTTTATTTTGAGTTTATTTAGGTTTTTATTCTGATTTTAATAGACAAATATATTATAAGTAATATTTACAAAATTATAAAAATATAAAAATACAAAAATAATGAATAAATAATAAATTGAATAATTTAATCAGTACAATTATACAAGTAGGGTCCAAAACTCAACTTTCAAATCGGAGCTCCGCCAAATGCGAAACCACCGCCATTAAATAGCTTATTTTATACTATATACAATTAAAGATGATTTTGATGCATTTGGAGTTTTCATTTTTGAGATACGGGTCTGGGAAGTTGGGATTCTGGATTTTTATTCAGACCATAACTTTTTATCTGTACAATATTTTTCAGTGAAATCAATTTTGTATTTTTCTTTATTTAGTTATCTACAACTTTCATGTACAAAGTTTCTTTATTTGATGTATAAAAAGTAGAACAAAAAATGGGTCCCAAAAGGAATAAAGAATGGATTAAAAACAAAGGTTTTTATTTTGTATTTTGACCTCATCTCCCCCTACTTTATTCCTTGTCGTCCTATTCATCAAGATACCTAGGTCTCGGGGTTTCGGGTCATAAAATATTCACAATATTTTATTCTTTTTCTTTTCTTTTATTTATTCTATAATTTTGGCTTTAATTACAGTATTTTATACACTTTTTACATGCACATGCATGAATGCTAAGGTGCAGGATTTAATGCTATTTACACGCATTTACTAGGGTTTTTGTGGCCAAAATGATAGAATAAAGATGATGAAATGTGGATTCATCACCAATCCATGTCGACTTGTTCTCGGGTTAGGTTATATAAATATATCTTGTAATTATATTTATATTATATAAGTCATATTTTAAATATATATACTTATCAACGATATTCCTTCTTTTCTTCATTTTTATTCTTTTATTGCTTTACATGTTTTTAATGCATAAAAGTGTATTTTGATTCATGAGTTTAATTTTGATAAAAGATGGAAATTAATTGATATTTTAATGCATTTGTTAAGGATTTTAAGATAAAATGTAGAAAGAATGTGAATTAATCATAAATTCTTCATTAGTGCGTGCAAGGACGACCGCGTGACAGAACAATAAATAAATATAAAATTCAAAATAAAAAATTTATTAATAAAACTTAAAATAAAATAAATAAAGTAAAATAATAAATAATAAATAAAGTAAAAATATAAATCAATAAAATAAATAATAAAATAAATAAATAAAAGAAAATAAAAAGAAAGGAAAAAAGAAAATAAAAGAAGAGAAAAGGGGGTGACGTGTGGTTGCTCTAGGAGTGGTCACGTGTTGCTCCCAGAAAAATAAAAAATTAAATGTAAAGAAAAATAAAAAAAGAAATAACAAAAAGGGTCAAATTGAAAACTGGTCAACATGAAAGTTGCTCATCTCGATGAGATCTACGACTCATGTAATGAACTAAATACCAAAATAAATCATCTGTATAAAAATTATTTTTGGTGGTATCCTAAAGATATAAAATATCGTATTTTTGTGTTATGCATTTTTTCATTTTAAATAAGATATAAATAAAATAAAAATAGATAAAATATGAAATAAATATTTTCAACTTAATTTAATTTTCGTGATTTAATAACTAAAAATATAAAATAAATAAAATAAAGGGGACATATGTACAATATACAATGTGGGGCCAAAAACCCATATTTCACATATAAACTTCGATTCTTTAAATTTGGTCTTATTTTGAAGGTAATTGAACGCATATTAATTCAAAAGTGAGTAGAGGTTCATAAGAGACTGTATGAGAGAGATATTCATATTTTAAGGTTTCTAGTCTCATACTAGGGTTTGGATTTTATAGGGCAATTTTACAAGTTAGTATTTTTTTGTATTTTTTATTTATTAGTGTTAATAATATTGTATACGATAGAGTTGATTTTATTCAATTCCTAGTTAGTGAATAATAGATAAAAATAGGGGGAAATATGGTATAACGTAGGTTGTATTTATAAGAGAATTTTGGCTTCTTATTTGATGCAAATGTGCATGCTAAAATGAAGATATTAATTCTAAATTCATGAATGAGAATAATGCAAAATAAATGGAGAAATGTAGCCAATTAATTGGGAACAAAGATCTATTTTCTAGTTTTAGAGTGATGAATTGCAGATTCATTGCATGCCCCGAGCTAACATCTCCACAACAGCCATACATCAGTTCTTAGTCTATCAACCTGAGCCCCATTCCATGCAGGATCCATGTTTCCCCTCCACCACCTCTCATTCAAGAGGTGAATGGTATATGGGCTAACGATGCGCAACCGACCCCTCCAGGCGGACCCCAACGTGGCCAGCAATTAGGCAATCACCAGTTTCCTTAGTAGCAAGGAGGGAGATTTATCCAGAATCAGCCTCAACACCACCAGAAGTCTCCACCATACCAGGGCAATTAGAGACAATCAATACCAGCAACTGTATTGCTGCTGATACTAGCAGACTTTACAGTATTCGATTGCTCCTTATCAGAACCAACCTCCTCAACATTACAACCAAAATCTCCCTTCTCCTCACTATCAAAACCAATATTCCCACTCACAACCTCCACATCGTTCCTAGTATATGCATGGCCAACATGTTGAACCATATGAGGCTGCTCCTGTGAAACCAGCCTTGGATTGCCTGGCTAAACTAGTGAAAAGCCAAGTAGAGATAAGCCAGAAACTCGATGACCTTACCACTGCGAAGACCTCCATTCTAGTACAAGTGGAGGCCAACCCCAACATATTCATGAAGATCAGGTAGTATGTGATATTCTATCAGGTCTAACAGATTCAGATGTGAATAATTTGTTTGCATCAATTGCTGTCACTATCAATAGTCAGACCCTGCAGCTAGCTACCACCATGAAGGGGAAGAATAAAGATTTACCAGGTAAATCATCATCTTCTGCATCAACATATCCAGAATTTGAGCTAAGTGAGGAAGAAGAAGGAGGAGGAGAAGCACCATAAACAAAAAGCAAAAAAATCAGAAAAATCAAAAATTACAAAAAGAAAGCAGCAACCACAGTAGCCGAAGCATCAACGAACCAGCCTTGGAGGAGAACACACATACAGTTGATCTAACGCCACCTGATGGAGCCCTACTTACAAATTTTGGATGCCCACTATTCTCGGATGATCCTGCTCATTTCAGTCATCCATTTGTATAACATGATGTGGGCACATATTTTGATGTAAATAAGAACACTATTTCTATTGCTTCTTTTGATTATGTAAATATTCTATTTTCTGACGCAAGAAAATCCAAAAAAAATAAAATTTTGAAACTTATATGATCTTGATGTTGTTGAGATTATACAAAACTTTATTCTTGAAATGCCCTTGATCAATGTCATAAAGTACATGCCTAACAACAAGAAAGGTTTGAAAGAAGCATGTACTTCGAAGAGACAGTCACACAGAGCTCCGTGAAAGAATAGTGAAAATATTTTGATCGTGACTACAATAAATGCAATTAGTAATCTCCCAAAAAAAAGAAGGATATTGGAGCTCCTCTAGTTAGATACCAGATATTTGATCAGGAGTTCGACCGAACTCTACTCGCTCAATCAACCTGATTCCAACTTCACTACTCAAAGAATTTGGGTTGAGACAGCTCAAGTCTACAAGAATGATTATGCAGGTTCCAGACACATCCATCAAGAATCCTAGAGGAATTTTAGAGAATGTCATCGTCACCATTCAAGGAAGGTAGTTCCCTGTATACTTCATTATGCTAGACATGGACACCTCCACACCTCTTCTTCATAGCCTGATAATCCTTGGACGGTCGTTCCTTTGAAATGTCGAAGCAGTGGTGGACTATGGCACTGAGGCTGAAGGTGGGGTGGCAGAGGCCTCGCGGGTGGGGAACGGCGGTGCGCGGCTGGCGAGGGTCGTCGCTGGGGCAGTGCAGGCGAAGGCGTGGCCGCTGGTGTGGAGGAGGAAAAGGGGGGAGGGCGACGGGCGGTGCCCTCCTGCTGTTTTTTTATTTTTTTCCTTTTTCTGCTGTAATATAAGACCTTTTTGTTTTAATTTTTTTAAGTTTAATTGTTTTGTTTTTGTTAATGAAGGGATGCACATGATATGGAAACGGAGAAAAAAGGATGTGGTGATGGTGGTAAAGAATGTAGGTGGTGATATGATGTGCTCACGAGAGAACGGTCTTCGCTCGAATCGTCGGCGAGCGATGAGCTCGAGCAGCGCGCGGGTGCGGCTGTGATGTTGGCCGAAAAACCAACGGATCTCACCGGAGGAGGGTTGTCGTCACTCGACCGCGGTTGCGTCGCTGTTACCGATTCAACTCTGGGAACTAGGCTCTCCTCACTTAAAGATGGATCAAGTGTAAAATGAGGAGGATGGGATATATATAAAGAGAATACATGAGAAGTTATTAAAGTGGTGGAGTTGAATGGGAGGTTGTATTATTAATGGAGTTGAATGAGAGGTTATTAAAAAATGGTGGAGTTGAATGGAGGTTGGTGGTAGAAGAGAAGTTATTGTAGAGAATGGGAATTAAATAATAAAATAAATAATGATATAAAGTACACTATTAAAATATAATAAAAATATAAAGAAGGAAAAATAGTGGAGAATTTACAAAGGAATACATACAACATGTACAATTTTTTGTTTGCTTTTCTAATATATATATATTTTATCTTTTTAATAACAGATATTTAAAACAGAAAAATACAATAAAATATTAGAATAAAAATACAACACAATAATGATTTTTTTGGATTTTTAGTAATTAAGAAAGATAAAATTAAAAATGAAGAAAGAATGAGTATATAAATAATATACAATGTACATCTAGGTCCCAAAACCCAACTATTGCAAATGAGCTCTGATTTTAATGAAACCACTTTCGTTGGATATATAATTTTTAACTTGAACTTTAAAAGTGAGTTTGGTGAATTTGGAAATCATATGGAGCATGAATTTGGCCGGGAAGTTGGACTTTACAGCTTTCTTCCCTTTTGGATCTAGGAGCATTTATTTGAGGTAAAATTTGTTTTATATTTTTGTATTTTTATATACATTTTCATGAATAAGTTAGAAAAAGAATTAGATAAAAAGGAGTTGAAATGAAATTATTAAAAATACATGAAGTTTTGGGCTATTTACCGGTGAGAAACTCCTTCGATTTTGCGGATTTTTATTGTTAATTTATTTTGTATAATCTAATATACAATAATTAGTACGTTTTATTTACAAGAGATATTTTGTTAATTTATTGATTTATGGATATTTTTCTAGTATTTTACTCGAGAATTTTGCTAAGATCAAGATATTGAGATGATGAATCGCGGATTCATCACAGATCAACTTCCACTCTAGCGGGATAAGGTACCGGTTGAGGCGATCCAAGTGCAGAAATCGACGGAGCTTGCATTAGACGAGAGCGATCCTACAAAACAACAAATAAAAGACAGTGACTTTTTGGATGAGATTTATGATACAAATATCTTTATGGATAATATTGAAACCCACGAGTTCCTCTCTACAGAAGAACTTGTGGATAACACAGTTGAGTTCCCATATATCCTCGATGATGAGATTTTCGTTGAATTTCCCTATGAATCCATCTATGGCCACCAATCCTTGGCATAATAAGAGAAAATCATTGAAAACTATTGTGAACAAAATTCTCTTATAGAAGAACTCTGTGCAACATTGAATTCATAGCTCACAATGCCAATGGTGGACACACTACAGTTGAAAGATCTGACACCATCGCCATGCACAGTGGCTGAAGTCACCATCGAGCTCAATCATACCCCACCTAAACTCAAGCCACTTCCAACAAACATGAGATATTCTTTCCTTGCGGATGCACATAACATATTCCCTGTGATCATCAATTCACAGCTAACTGAGGAATCTCGACTACTCGAGGTCTAGAAAGAAAGCGCAAGGCGGTTGGTTGGAAAATCTTCGATCTCCATGAGATCAACCCCTCTTTGTGTTCGCATTACATATATCTTGAAGAAGACAATAAGTCATCCCAAGAGTTCCAATGCAGATTAAATCCAAATCTTCGAGAGGTTTCTGATGAATAAAATCACAAAATGATGTGATGTAAGATTCATATATCCCATCTCCGACTCAAAATGGGTGAGCCCCTTACACATTGTGCCAAAGAAATCAAGGATAACCATAATAAAGAATGACAAAGGAAGGTGGATTGATAATAATCACATGTCCTTGTTGTCAAAAAAGTGAGATATGCAGAGAAATCCCAACCATTTTAAAAATGATTTTAATTATGGTTAGTAGATTTCGATGTGATTGGGATTAGGCTAAAGGATCCTTCATCCAAAATCAGAAATAGAAGTTAGGGCATGACACTTAATTGGTTAATATATTAACATAAGATGGATAAGGGTGGAGGCATGTGAAGGACTAAAGTCCATTAATGATTATGCCATGGTCATCATACGTTCTCAAAATCATGCCTTGGATGACGGTTGAATCATTGAGAAAGGCTATAAATGAATCAAATCCCCCATTGTTTAAAGAAGCCCATAAGAGTAGAGATCTGGACTTAAATCAGTGCAAGCATGCAGTTGCCTTTAAAATTCTCTACTTGAAGATTAATTGGTGACTAGAGATGATAATTGAATCAAATAATTCCAATTCTATTACATTATTCGAATACAATTTAAAAAAGTTCATTTTCAAATCAAGCATATCAAATAAGAATTAAACCTGTGGATTTTCCCCATAAAAATCAAATGTAAATTAAACACATACATACATAATTATGTGCATACAAAGTTATACCACAAAAATAGTTCATATCTAAACGTGATAACATGTGAGAGCGAGTTAAAAGAGTGAGAGATTATTGTTTGATAACTTGATCTTAAGCATTTTAAGTGGTTGCTAACGGGTCCATTTAAACCAAAGCGTAACATATTGTAAGACCAAATCTCCTAAAAAAATGTTTGAGGTTTAAAGCTAGGATGTTAGAAATTGTATTAGAACGAGTTCTCTCGGATAGTGGAAATGATTAGCGAAGAGGTAGAGCCTCTCCTATTTAACGATAGGAGGAAAATGCTCTTATGAGCATGTAGACATCACTATTATTGGGAATAAGTGACCCACCATATTTCAACAAATAAGTAGGAGAGGTCATAACACCCAAAATAGTCTCATATTTAAATCAAAAAGTGTGATAGTGAGTTATAAGAGCGGAAATTGCTACTTAACAACTTGGACTTAAGCACTTTGGGTGGTTGCCAATAGGTTCACTTGGGCCAAAGTTAAATATGTTGTCAGAAGTAGTTTTCCGCGATAACAATCCCGACATATAAGCTCTAGACATTATAGTAACTGATTAAATATGAAATATCCAATATCAAAAAATAAAATAGAAAAATATAAATAACCATAAAATATAATAGAAAAATATATGATTAAGGTTTTTATCCCTATTTTCTACTCCACCTTTATTTCCATGTTCACACTTTTCCCTACCCACTATTTTTCTCCCTCTTTTCATTTTTTACTAAAGACCCATGCATCAATCCAAAGGTCGATGATGGCATTCCATCTCCTTGCATGTGTAAGTGATAGATGTGCTTCATCAAGATTCTACAAGAAATCTATCATGGTTCATGACCTTACAGGGTATCTCTTTTATCTTCTCATTGCATTGGTTATCTCTGCTTGACAACTTCGAGTGATGGCTATGTGAAATAGTGTAAGACATCCAAGAGGAGGGTTGTGCGTGTCACAAAAGGCGGACATGCATTAGTCAAAGTGACCACTCTTAAAGACAACTTAGCTAAATCAACAATCAACCCACAAATTATAACGAAGCAATAAATGCAAGGAATGTGGATCAAATTTTATTATACACTACGATGAATGTGTATAGTGTACAAGCTGGTAAGGGTCGAACTCATGGAACACGTGTGTAGCACGTGTATTTTATTTATAAATAAATAAAATAAGTATATATGCATATAGGTATGCACACTATTTACTTAGGTTTTTGTGAGTTTTTTAAAAATAATTTTTATTAATTTTTTATTTTCAATTGTTTTTAAAATAATTATAAAATGTTTATTATAATAATCATTATTATAACTTATATATAACTATATATAGGTATTTAATACACTGTAGGGTAATATATCTATAAATATAAGTAAACATAGTCAAAATAACAAAATAAAATGTTTTTATATTTTTATAATTTTCTATTATTTTTGTGATTTTTCAAATATTTTTCAAATATTTTTTAGGTATTATTAAAGTCTAAAATATCCTAAAATGAAGATCAAATAGATAGGCCGAATTGATTTGAGGTTTAAAATAGAAAAATGCTCAACATTTTACCAAATACATTTTAATATATACTTATATAAATAAATACATAACAATATATATATTTTTAAGTGTTTAGGTGATTTTTTATATTTTTATAGGATTTTGAAGCTTTTTATTTTTTATCCTTTTATTTTTTTTCTATTTTTAGGGATTTTAGGTCTAGGGATACTAAACATTATAATAAACACACACACACACACTATTTTTCTTGAATTTTTAAACTTGATTTTATATTTTTTAGATTTTTAATTTAATTAGGGACAAAATTGTGTTATTTTGAATTTAAATAAATATAAAAATTCTGTAAAATACAAAATAAAAATATTTTGGTGTAAGAAACACTACATCAGGCATATTATCCTATTTTTTCATGATTTTTGGAGCATAGATGATATTTATAAAAAATAAAGAAACATATACAAAAATATTTGAACTAACGAGGGAATATTTGCAATTAAGTCAAGAAATGCAATGCAAAATACCCAAAATTTTACAACTAATATTACTTTTAATATTAAAACTTAATTATAAAGTAGCAAGGGTGTACATGCAAATTTCCCCCACACATGGGCCACCAGGTGGCATAGCAGAGGACTAAAGTGCAATCTTTAAATATCAAAGGACTTACATGCAATTTAACCACTGCTTTTTAAACGTCATAAAATATTTATAGGACATAATCACTATTACAAAAATACGGAGGGGGCCTAAGAAATTTACCCACTTAACGCCTCGGATCCAGCCGTTATACGCGTGCTACGTGGAGGATCTGGTGGTTTGGGATGAGTACCAAAAATCAACCGCCCAGATTAGATCTAGGTCATTGTTCTTGATCAGAAGGTTTGGAAGAGGTTTGGAAGAACTTTGATGAAATGAACTCTAGCGCACTTGGATTCTCGTTTCTCCTTGCTCTGATGGTGGATCGCTCCTCCATCAAGCCCAACAGCATGCTGGGAGTCCTCTGCGTGCAATTGCGGGCTCCAAGGTAGGCGAAGGAGCTCAAGGTGCTCAGATAAGGCTGAAGTACCTTGAGCTGCTCTAGGTAATCAATATGGTTCCAGATGCTCCTTTGGAGTCATGGATCTGCACCAAATAACTCATTGGCTTGAGGGCTAACTCCTCGACACGGGGGTTAGGCAAAAAGGTGGGCAGAATGGAGCGAAGATGGAGCTCCGACGTTGGGCGGTGGAGGGAGCTCCGATTCCTAGATCCACAATGGATCTAGGTTGGATGAGGCAGATATTCGATTGAGAAGATATGGGGAGTGATATGGCGTGATGATCAGACGAGTTGACGGTCGGATGACGATGAATTAGGCTTGGAGGCTTAACTCTAGAAATTGGGGATTTTCTATTTTACAACTAATGAAGCGATTGAACAAGAAATTTAAAGTGAGAGATTATAATGGTACTAAAGAGTTACATAAGAATGACAGGAAAAGGGCCTCTATTTGACTGGATGGCCAAAGAAGAAGGACCACCTGGCTGAGTGCCGATGATGGGTTGGATGCACCTCCTCCTTCGTTCCTCCTCGTTATAATTCACTAGCTACGCCTTTCTATCACAAAGGCATAGCTCCACAGTAATTTGAGTGGCTAAGAGTGAATCAAGAGGGATCAAACGATCAAAAGGTGCCATGGGGGTTTATTTATAGACAAGGTTTTTTGTGAGTTTCGAGGCTTTATTGCATGAACAATCGAGGGGTTGGTGAAGAAGAAAGGGTCAGCGAGAATGATGGATGTGGTGGGTGCGTAGGAGTGGTGAGCTCGAGGAGAAGACAAGCGTGGAGGTTGAGTAGGAAATTGACGAAGATGGGAGTCCCATGAGGTTCTGGAACAGGTCAGAGCCTAAGGCAGACAGTTGACCCATGGGTAATTTGAGTGGCTAAGAGTGAATCTAGAGGGATCAAATGATCAAAAGGTGCGATTGGGGTTTATTTATAGACAAGGTTTTTGGTGAGTTTCGAGGCTCGATTGCATGAACAATCGAGGGGTTGGTGAAGAAGAAAGGGTCGGCGAGAAGGATGTATGTGGTGGGTGTGCAGGAGTGGTGAGCTCGAGGAGAGGACAAGCATGGAGGTTGAGTAGGAAATTGATGAAGATTGGAGTCCCATGAGGTTCTGGAACAGGTCAGAGCCTAAGGCAGACAGTTGACCCGCGGTCAATGAATGAAGCCTCTTGGTTGGCACACGTGGACCAACCAAGAAATTCCAAGGAAAAAATACATTGGAAAATGAAAAAGAATTAATAAATGAATTAATTATTTTTAAGTTACAAAATAAAAACTATTTCTAATTTTATGTAGAATTTTATGTCAATTTTTATTTATTTTTATGAGGTAATTTATTAAAAGTATCATTTACAAGTATAAGTATAGGTATATTGACCTATGTTTCGGATAATTTATTTTTATTTTGTATTTTAAATTTTATTATTTTGATTACTTAATTTATATATTTATAACTTATTTAAATATACTTAAATATTCTTTATAGTAGTTTTTCTGATGTATTTTGTACACTTAAATAGATAGGGTATGAATTACATAGGTATAAGTATAGTATATTTATCTATCTATTTTTATATGTCATTTTATTTAAATGTTTTCTTTATGATTCTATTTTATCCTAATTACATACATATACTATAAATATTTTTTTATAAAATTATAAAAATATAAAATAATGAAAAATATAAAGGATTGATAAAATGAATACTTTATTCAAGTATATTGTATAGTAGGGGTCCAAAACATAACTTTTGCATCTTAACTCTCAAATAAATGAAACCACCTTCATTAAATAGCTAATAAAAAATATATACAATTAAAGGTGATTTTGATCCTTCCATTTTCAAACGAAAATACAATGATACATTTTGAGTTCATATGGAGAGAATACATGTTTGGGAAGTTTGGATTTTAGATTTTTATTCTAGGTATAAAATGTACACAGTGTATTATTTTTGTGTGAAATAAATTTTATATTTTGTATGTATTTTTATATACAACTTTCATGAACAAAGTTTATTGATTTGATGTGTAAATAATAAAGAATAAAATAGGTCCCAAAATGTAAGTATTGGAATGTATTTTTAGGATTTTTAGACCGTGTGGTATGTACAAGTGGCCGCCTATCTCCCCCTACTTTATTCCTTATCGACTAAGTCCTCATGATGACTGAATCTCGGAGGTTGTGGTCACTCAACACCTATGGTGTCTCACTTCTTTTTCATTTATTCCTTTATTCTTTAGTTTTGGAATTAAATATAATAAATTTATAGTATTTTATATAGTATTTTGTACAAATGAAAGAGTAATTATTTTGACAAATTAATGATATATTAATGTCTTTAGCTAAAAATTTAAGGCTAAAATGAAAGGGTAAATGTGATGAAATGGAGATTCATCACCCCCCTATACTTGCCTTTGTTAGTCCCTAGCAAACACTTTTACCTATAAGTACGGAAAAGAAAATAAAGAAAAAAATAACTTGGAATAATTGTTGATTTTTAAACTTGCCTTAATAAAGTCATAGTTTGAAGCTCAAAGAAGTCCTTTGGATTAATGGTGTGTTCGGAACCACATAGAAGTCAGGAATTACGAGACAACAACCCTTATGTTCCATACTCCTATCATTCAATCCAATTCACAACTAGGTCAGAGCCATCCTCTAAGTTGCATACTCTTGCTACTTGAAGTTGATATAACCATGTGTGTGAAATTGTTCAACTCTCCCCAGACAAAACCATTGAACTATCAAGGCATATGCTCCTCTGGTAACTCATCCTGGTGGAGACAGATATTCCCTTCTAAGGTTAGGTGCTTACGATGTTTACAACCTAATGGGGAAGGAGTTAGAAGAATGGGAAAAGAAGTGATAATGGACATGTAGCCTTCATTTCCTTGTGAAGTCGGTCAGTGTAACCAATTCTTCACCGAGAAGTAGGCTTTTTCTGAAGTTCAAACTTTTTGTGCAATTTTTTGATGTAGGCCTCTTTCGATATTTTCTTTGACTTTGTATAGCTTATGCATTCTTGTGTGTGCTCCAGTAGATATCGCACCTTTAGTTCCACCTAATTTTTGGGGGTCTTGGAAAAAGTCGAATCGGTAGACCATTCCTCATATGAAGCATTGTCTCAATCCATCTATAGTTTTTAGATGTCATGGTTACCAAAAGAAGTGGGTTAGAGTACGGGTGTCCGCAATCCCTAAGAATGGTACATGAGACACCCTTGACGAAACAACATTTCATCGTCCATACTCAGACTCCAAGTTTTTCAACAGTCCATCTGAGTTGAACTAAGTGCTAGATACAGGTTTTCCAGTCAAGTCAATGTATCATGAGTCTTACAGATGATATGAAGGGTTCTATTTAGACACATTGAATTGAATCATGAATATAGTCTTTTGAAACCTAAAGAATTAAGTCATGGTGACATGAAGTGTCTCCAATTCCAATCCTCAATGGGTTTCTCTAAAATTAAGTGTATTATGGTATATTCCAAGTTCCAACCTTCAGACTTTATTTGGACTTGTTCAATTATCTAAGTTGTTACGAAGAACGCAAATGATATGGGCAATGCAAGAAACTATTTTACAAACATTTTACAAAATTTTGAAATTCATTTTGCAAATATTTTTCAAATAAAATATATATTTTTTCAAAATATTTTTTCAACCATTTCAAAACCACTTGCAAATAGATTTTCAAAACATTTTATTCACACAAAGAAAAGAAATTTTTACAAACAAAATATTTTCATAAAGGTTGAAAATATTTTGCAAAATATTTTCCAAATAGTTTTCAAAAGATTTCATCAATAAGTTTTTACAACCTATTTTCAAACATTTTGTAAAACATTTTTACCCAATTATTAATCGGTATATGTAGAGATTTTTAATGACTTTTATACAAGTATGTTCTTTACAAATGAATTAATTTATTTTTAGCCATACTTATCAAAAATACAAAAATACGAGTTGTGGTTAAAATTTATACAGGGTATATATTGACACCCCTATATTTAGCTTGAGCTATGCCCGCATAGATCGAAGACAAAAGGAAGACATAACTCGTACTATGTATAGAAAAGTCTATACTATAATGAATCAATAAAAATAGGAAGGCGAGTGTCCTCCCTATACTTAGGACCAATTAATCCTAAGTATAGTAGATTATATTCTACATGCACAGAAGGTCGAGGGTGGGAACGAATAACTGAATCATCAGCCCTCTATGTCTCTCTGTATTCTTAGGGTAAAATATCTCGAAGTATAAACAAATTATCAAGAGTTGAGGAGACATGTGAGGGATCCAAGAATGAATAACCCGAGGACGCTCACCCCCTATACTTAGGATGAAGTATAGCACACATGAATGAGGTGAGGGAAAATAGAACATAGAATTTAAAGAATGAAAAACGAAAAGAAGAAAAGACTAAAAGAAGAAAAAGATTAACTAATAAAAATGTTTTTGATGGTCTCTTCTGATTGTGTTATGCTACGGCTAAAAGTTCATCATAGACCACCTGAATCAAATTTACCACCAACAGAAACATATTGTGTTCAAGATAAGGCTCAAGTAACTCTTTATTAATAAAAAAGGTTGTGTGTCGGCTGACAAACCAGATATAGCAATGATTCCATTGTCACAAGCATGCTTCATATGAAAGGCCCCATCAACTTGCACTTCAACTTCCATAGGAATAATTTGATATTTTCATCAAACAACCAAATCTTCTAGACCAGTTAAAAAGTCTTGCGATGGATGTGCTTGTCATGCCACTTCTTGGCCTTCTCCTTATACATCAAGCTATTGTCATATGCATTCTCACGAAATTCAAGAACTTGATTCAAATCTAGTTTTCTGTTCTTTCTGGCCTTCTTGGAATCCAAATTACAAACATTAATTACCCATAAAGATTCATGACTGAGTTCTACGGGAAAATGCATGGATTTTCGTACACCATGCGGTAGGGAGACATTCGTAGAGGTGACTTGTAGGCAATCTGATAGGCCCAAAGAATGGAATCAAGCAATTGTGACAGGTTTTTCCTGTCAGGACTTACAAGCTTCTCTACAATTGTCTTTATCTCCCTATTTGAACATTCAGCTAGGCTATGGGATTGAGGGTGGTACGGAGAGGCGACATGATGTTCTATGCAGAATTCTTGTGTTAGCTTATTAAACTCTCTGTTGATGAAATGGCTACCCCCATCTGATATAAGGATTTTGGGGATCTCGAACCTTGCAATGATGTTTTCCCTTAGGAACCGACAGACGGTGCAACTGTCAGCGGCTTGGGTTGGGATAGCCTCTACCCAATGACTCACATAGTTGACAACAAGCATAATATACTCAAAACCCTAACTGGTGGGAAATGGTCCCATGAAGTCGATGCCCCACTGATGAGCGGTCAGGTGCTAGAGGTTAAGTAATGCGACCTCAATCACCCAATCGGACTCAACAAGAAAATCAAGACCACAATTAAAACAATCAAGCACAGAAATCAATGTAGCAGTCTCCGCTATTTATTTAACATGGTATAGCGACCAGGGTCGAACACAAGGAGCACAGAAATATACGAAGTAGTCGAGATCAACACAATAAATACAATTTTTATTTAATTTTGATTTTTGTAAATTTTATATTTTTCAAAATAGGAAACAAACACACAAAAGCTAAGGCACAACGAAGCCTTCACAATTTTTATTTAGGCTAAAAATACACAAAATTCAGAAGTAAAATTATTTTTACATTTTTAAAATATGCAGATATTTTTAGTGATTTTATGGTATATTCTTGATTTTTATACAATTTTATAAAAATGAAACAAGCACAAACAACAAGACAATGTACAACTTTGACTGGAGGGCAAATTTAAAATATCAAAATGCCCAAATGTTCTGGTCGTAATTTTTTATGATAAAGTACAGAAAAATACCTAACTACAACAACTGAAATCTCATTTTTTTTATTTTTTTAGAATTTTTAATGATTTTTGTAAGATTTTTAGTCTTTTGTGATTTTAGGATTTTTATAAAAGTAATGCAACAAAAATGGAATTGGAGTGAAAACAAACTAAAACAAGCACACCATAATTTTTATGGAATTTTTTAGACCATTTTTATAATTTTTGGTATTTTACGAAAAAGACACGTTTTTAAGGGTTTCTAATTTTTAGAAAATATCAAATAAAATTAAATCGAATCATAAAAATTATCAAAAATATTACGCGTTAGCAGGAGCTAGTGGAAGTTTTTGTGGAATTTTTGGAGTCAATTCAATAATTATTTGATTAAAAACAAGAGATAAGTTGTAAGGACCTATTTGAAATTATCCTAAAGTTTTCAGGTCAAACAGTAATGTATAGAAAAAGTTCAGGGGTACTAGTGCAAAAAGTCTACAAGTTAAACGCACATGTTCAAATTGCCATGCACAGGGGTATAAGTGCAAATATAGGAAATATTCATTCAAACCATAACAATCAGAAAGTACAGTAATATTCTTGCAAAAACACCATAAAATCGCATGAGCGTGCACGTGTATCCAGACTCGAAGGAATAAAGTGCAAATACTGGAAATCTAAAGGACCGATATTCAAAAATTTTGAACTACAACTTTATTTAACAGTCTAAACATTAAAGCATAAAAAATTACTGGGAAGCAAGTGTAAAATACCCTCACAGGGCATGTGCGAAGCGCGTGGGGGACACGTGACGACCTCTAGTGAACGGTGGACGTACGGTGCGGATCTCCTACTATGTCAGATCTGACGCCCCAGAGAATGTTGGGGACGTGGGGCGCAGATGCGTCAGCGTGTCAGATCCAACGGCCCAAAGGCTTCTCCAGTTGGCGGCTAGGATCAGATCTGGCAGAGGTAGGCCAATCCAATGGTGGAGAAGGGACCTGGAAGAAATAGGCCCCGGTGAGCTTCATCAGAGCCTCACATGGTATCCTCGGCCCTGATGATCGATCGGAAGAACCCGGCAAGGTCGTGGAAGGCAACCACGTTGAATGGATGGGTCCGATGGGGCAGCTACTGGTCGGATGTGTGTGGCTAAGAAGGGGAACTTGGAGCTACTCCGACGGACCCTCTGGAGGCTGGAACTGGATTCCTGACGCACGTAAACACCTACGAAGGTGAGCTCGACTCGGGGAGAAGCTACGGTCGGGGTTATTTGAGCAAAAATGGAAAGAAGCGATGGTGGGGCGAGGTTCGATCTCAGACGAAGGTGGTGGAGGAGATTTGGGCCTCAATCTCGACTTGATGGTCGATCCTAAGGGTGATCAGGTTGCAGTGCAAGGTGGAGCGTACATAGAGGGTTCGATCAGAGCAGATAGATTTGGATATCGGGGCTCCGACCAGCTGGTAGGAGCAAGTGAACGTGCGACGATGCTAGATCGGGTGAACGGACCGAATAAGGAATGAACTAGAAATGAAGGGTACTTGGAGGAGGGAACGTGTTCCTGAGCTCCAAGCGAAGGTGGTTGGTGAGTTAGTGGCCTCAACCAAGCTGTGGAAGGTCGGGAGGCTGAACGTGACGGCGATCGCCAGCAACATAGCTGAGTTGTGTCTCCTGACCACCAAACTCCACTCCGAGGGCTCCTATTGTAGTTGTCAGTCAACTCGAGGTCACTGGGAGTGGAATAAGAGGCGAGGAACGAGCTACAGTGTCAGGAGGATGGAGGAGATGCTTTATAGACTTCCTAGGGGTGTGAAAGAATGGGGCAAAGGCACACAACCCTAGGAAGATCTGCGCCTTCATAGGGATCTGCAGAAATGCTGGATCTTAGGAGGAGGTGTGGGCGAAGATTCTGATCAGAAGGAAGCTCGACCCGACCAGGAAAAAGGGAAGAACATGTTCCGACAAGAGGGTTCGGGTCAGGTCAAGCCTAGAAGAGGTCGTTGACCCGCGGTCAACATTCGGGCCAACCAATAAAAAAAAGATTTTAAATAATACTTATAAATTCAATAAAAATAATACATGATTTTAAATCAAAAAGTTTTCAAAATAAGAAATATTTTTTATTTTTCAAGGAATTTTTCTATGATTTTTAATTATTTTTACACAAAATAATTTAGGGTATATACAGTGTATAGTAGTATATACATGTATAATATACCTATATAGTTTGTACAATTATTTTAATTTTGTTATTTTTAATTGTATTTTATATATTTACAAGACATTTTTAGGATTATAAAATGATTTTTATTTTATTTTTATTAGTTATATACATGTATATAATAAATAAGGAATGTTGTATATATACACCTATTTTGTACAAAGCGAGAGATTATTTTATTTTAATTCTTGTTTTATTTTTCTGATATTTATTTTATTTTATTTCCTTTTTAGGAAAGAATACAAGGAGGCAAAAATAATTATTTACATATAATAATTCTATATATACAATATAAAGTAGGCCCTATCTCTCTCTAATTATTTTATTTGGCGATCATGTCAAAGCTTGACCTTTTCTTGGGGTTCGAGTCACTCTGTATTTATTTTAAATACCTCCTTTCTTTTTCTTTTCCTTTATTCTTTTATTTTTGCACAAATACATGCTAAATATATATGGTTAACATATGCATGCCAAATGCTAACTTATTGTATTCACGCTTATCTAATGATGCTTTGCCAAGATACATAGCTAAAATAAAAGAATAAAGAGTGAGAATTAGGCATTCATCACCCACAGGTCTAACATATATGAAATTTGAATGTACTTCAGAGGCATTGTGTCTCTCATTCCAATGATTCTACTCAGTCTCTGAAAGTCAGTGCAATGTTTAACAAAATCTTCTGCGTCTTTGAATAGAGTTCGCCACCAAAGGCTACATTGCAAAACTTTTGTTGTCGTTCTTCTTCGAGAGTGGTGTCCTCCTGATTCTCTAGCATGGCAATACTTGAGGATACTTTGTACTTCCTCTTGAGGAATGCACCTCCTCCAGATGCAATCTTCCCCCTCACGAAAGAGATAAGGATCCTCCCATTGATAGAAATGAATATCCGACAAAGATTTGTCAACTTCCAACTTCGGTCAATCTTGCGGAGTTCTCTTGGATACAAGATAATTCACAATATCGGTGAACCGGGGGAGCGAGGTGACTTACAGAATGGCTTCATCTAGGAAAGTCTCTGTGATTGGCAATAAATTCAGCTCAAGAGTGTCAAGCTCTATACTCTTACTAAATGATCCGCCTCCACATTTTTAACTCCGGGTTTATCATGGATTTCAAGATCGAATTCTTGGAGCAGAAGGATCCATCTGATGAGTCTCGATTTGGAATCCTTCTTGGCTTACAAGTACTTTATGGTAGAATGGTTTGTATACATATTCACTTTGGATCCAAGCAGATGGGATCTGAATTTCTCTAGGGCAAATAGGACTGCTAGCAGCCATTTTTCAGTGATAGTGTAGTTTTTTCTGTGCTTCATTAAGAGTCTTGTTAGCATAGTAAATTGCAAATGGCAGAATGTCTCTTCGTTGTCATAGAACTACTCTAATAGTGTAATATGATGCATCTGTCATGATCTCAAATGGGAGAGACCAATCTGGTGATTGAAGGACAAGGGCCTATGTAATTAGTTCTTTCAGATAATTGAATGTATGGTGGACTCTGTCATCAATGATAAAATCTGTCTCCATTCCCAGAAGCTTAGTTATGGTCGAGTAATTTTACTGAAATATTTGATGAATCGTCAGTAGAAATTGGTGTGCCCTAGAAATGATCTGACTTGCTTCATAATTGTAGGTGCATGAGTTTTGAAATGACGTCCACCTTCGCAGAGTCTACCTCCATGCCATGTTTTGATATGACATGGCCTAGCATAATACCCTCTGTCACCATAAAATGGCTCTTCTCCCACGAGGACACAAGGTTCACTTCACAACGTCTATTCAGAACTCAATCTAAATAGGACAGGCACTGATCGAAGCTATCTTTGTAGACCAAGAAGCATTCCATGAAAACCTCAAGAAAACTTCAAACCATATCTGCGAATACAACCAACATGCATTGCTGAACTGTTATTGGAGAATTGCATAACCCAACCGCATTCTACGGAAGGTGTGGTTCCAAATGGATAAATGAAGGTTGTTTTCTCTTGATATTTAGGGGCAATAACAACTTCATTGTAACCAGAGTAACCGTCCAATAAACAAAAATATTCTTTTACGCCCAATCCTTCGACATATGGTCGATGAAGGGGAGTGGGAAATGATCCTTCTTGGTCGTTCAATTCAGACATTTATAATCAACACAAACGTGCCAAGATGTCGGTACTATAGTTGTAATCTCCTCAAAAAATCATTAGCAACTAAATTATAAATCGATATAAAGGTCACTATTTAATTATATCCAATCCAATCATATTCAAAATTTCTACAAAATGTCCCACAATCATTGTAGGTGCTGCTTTAAATTGCCTTCGAATTTGCAATAAATAATTGTTTGTCGCTGACAGTAGACAGAAGTGAGTCCAGGCCATTGTCCTAATCATAGACCTGCTATTTATCACTAACTTATGACTGGAGTTGTCTTGTTTAGGTCAGGGCAGCTTGTGAGTAGAACACAAACAAGGATGCTGACCCAATTCGTACTTGCGAATAGCACTAACTCTTTTGATTATAACATCCATTCAGAAGATGGTATCCATCTCCTCACATGGTTGAAAATTAGGGATACATGGATTATTCAATCTTTCACACAATGGAGGTTGGAGTACTTGCCAGGGAACTTCATCATTCTGTAAAGAACCTAAATGTGAAAATGGGATGATAATACAGTATGATGACCATGCATTTGTTAATGAGCTTGTCATTAGTATTCTGCGGTTTGACGATTAAATGTAACGGGTGAAGATGATATTATGCTGATCATACGAGGGCCTTGTTTACCCTGCTCGAAGAGAAAAGGAAGCAGCAATTATAGGAGATTGAAGGAGAGTAACACCAATTTTCTTGCGACCACCACTCATCCGAATAAGACAGTCTACCGGAAGAGGATGATATTCCAGGAATGGCCATTGCAAGGAGATCCCCTCCAATGATTATTCCCTAGCTACATGGATTACATAATTTGCAGGGAAAGGGGTCCCAGGATGCTAATTGCTGATTGTTGTAATCCATCTTTCACAGGTATTCTTACCCATTGTCGGAGAATTGAGCATGAATGTGCCATCGAGCTCGACGCCAACGATGCTTGGATGTTCTATACTCACTCTTATGGAGAGAAAAATTATCATGTAAATTCTAGAAATAACATAACAATAAGTATGGTATTCATTGCGAAAGATAAGATGCAAATGGTTTCTTTACATGTCTCATAACAGTCCATATAACAAGAGTCTATAGCATGTTATCTCTTTAAACTTTATTTCTTTTTGAAGTAAAGGCAAATAAAGAAAAGGTATGCATAATTATCAGACAGGAAGAAATAAATCATCCCACAAAATATACATGCAACATTGCACAAAAAGAACAAAGGAAGTACAATTCCAAGAATTAAGTGGAAATATGTGGTAATGAACTTCCATGGTCATGGCTTAAGATGATAATAATTGCGAGTAGTCCATTGAAAAATATCATTGGAATATTGTCAATGAAGATTAACAATGGTGTAGAATTCAAGCTTTTGGAATTCCAATAGTTCATCAAGCCTATTTTGTATCAGATTCCATTTGTATTGTAATGAAAAAGAGCCTATTCCTAAAGATGGCATTAGCATAATCTTCTTATCTATATAATAAATAAGTATTATTCGATGTAAAGTGGATCATTTTGTTGATGAACTAACAGCAAATATTATATACAATAGTTTCTGCCTATAAAGTTAACGACTTATTAACAATTGTGAATGAAAGACGGCATCATCTTATACTTACAATGCAGTGATGTGTATTTGTATCTGTATTTTGGACAGGCTACAACCTAGGCAGCCATCAGAACAGTAGAAGGCCGTTCAGTCTTACAACGTCTGTTGTCTTAAGATCGAGATGCATATGGTACCAAAACAATACAACACGCACATACATTGAAATCAAAACTTTGACTGCTTAACCCTATTGTTGCCCATACTTTGGTGAAGACAAAGTCATTGGTTTTGAAATCAACAACGCACATACGTCATTCTTTCAAAACCTTGACTGCTTAACCTGCAGGGAGGGAAGAAAATGAAAAAAGCAGTACTTGAAACCAACGGAGAAAAGAGTGCACCAATTTAGACGTACTAGTCGCAAATTCCAATACGACAGTCAGCATGATAGAGTCTACTAGATCATTGGCGTGAACCATGAGATGCTCTAGAGCGGTTAGAAGGGTGGAGAGGAGAGAGATGCATGTGATATGCCCCTCTCTCTGATCATGTGTTCTCTCCGGCCATTTTTTTCATGACTCCCACAAAGCAATGTGAACATGAATGCCTGCAGAGAGAATAATATTAGGGTTTAGCTTCCACATGTTTGGCGTATGGACCGCTGCTATTGCTTCTGATCAGTGTGGTCACCTCTCTCTGCATCTCTGCAGTGATCGAGAGAAAGGGAGAGAAGCCCTCTCCCACCTCTTCTAAAAGCGGTCTTAGCTCCGTTGCTGTCTTGCAGGAACTGTTGCAGCAACAATAGGAGAACCGAGTAACCCATCTTCTTTGCTCTCTGGTGTCTGTAATATCCCTTTCATGCACCTGCAACATTTAGGTCTAGAGAGAGAGAGATATTTATAGGGGAAGATAGGCGTAGGTGACCTTGCAATGACCTATATGTGGAGGAGGCAATGTAGCTTAATCAGTTTTCTTCCCTGCATACTGTGATGTTCTTAAATCAATGATCCAGATTTGAGTGAGAGAGAGAGAGAGAAGAGAAAGTGACATTTTCAGGCTCTGTGAAAAATGATGCTAACGCATGTGATGATATCAAGAGATAAGAGGTGTGTTTTTGTGTATATATACATAAACTCTAGGCTGCACCCTGGTGGATTCCTGAGCCAGTGAAATCTGGGAATTCACTAAGTTACCTCAGAAGATTGTCCCATTGAGACATTTATAACTGTACAAAATATTATAAAACCATGTCAACATCGATCACATCATATAATACGTTTACTTCTGTGTTATGCAACATTTTTGCAAAGACGGGGAAAACAAATGTATACCACAGTGAGCATATTTGTACAGAATGTTCCTTACCAGATATGAGGAGTTGCAGCACCCAAAACCCTAATTTCCGAACAGCACGGGCCAAAACCCTGAAACATGCATTTTGATCTTCAGAAGAAAAAACAGCAACAACGATCAGAGGTAGAAACAAAACGAAGTTATGCCATTCATCATAGGAGTTGAATCTTCACATCATAAGATGCTTCTCGTATAGATCCTTCAGGATATCCAATGAAACCATCAGGTGCGGGCGGATAGAGAAAGAGGGGGAAAGATGGGAAGGAAGGGAGGGGAGGGAGATCTATGCAGAGAGAGAAAGGGTATGCTTGGCTCCTCGTACGCCACCTACATTAGCCAACCTTCCCATGGATTGATCTATATGTTGTGGCATACAGGGAGCCAGGCACATCCCATTGATCCCACTCTCTTCTTCCACCTTTCTCCTCTTCTCTCTCTCTCTAGCACATCTCCTCTCATTCAAACTCCCCTTCCTCCACACACATCCAGAGAGAGAGAGAGAGAGAGAGAGAGAGGCAAAGTGAAGGCGTCAGAGAGACATGATTCTCTGAAATTCAGCACTTGCAAACTTCACATCTCGATCTCTCTGGATCATAATAAATGGGAAAATAAAAGGAGAAGATGAGGGAGAGAGGAAGGTGGGAGGGGAAGAGGACATAAATATTCCAAACTTGCAGAAGTGCTTTGATAGAAAGAGGGTCTGCCTATTGAGCTTTTGCTGGGTTTGCTTTCTTTTTTTCCTTTCCGTTTTAATCTCTTTCTCTCTCTCCCTTCCAAGGAGTGGGGATAGATTTGTCTGAAGCGCTTGGATCAACACTGGATTCTCTTCGTCTACACCAATCAGAATCAAATGAAATTCTTTTCAGAAAAAAAAATCTTCAATTGACTAGATGTCCCTACAACATCTGGTATTATAGAAATACCCTTTCTTGAATTTCCACATCTAACCCCATAAATAAGTGTTGAAGAGCTATATTAGTTAATTTCGAGCCTTCTTGCGCTTCCAGTTAATTTTTTTTTTATAAAAACTCTAAGGGTTCGTTTGGTTGCAGGGTTGGGCAGGGTTGTATTGGGTTGGGTGAATAGTAAACTGTGAGGAGGGGGTACCCTTGTGAATAGTATCCAACCCAACCCTTCCCAACCCTGCAACCAAACGAACCCTAAGACACCACAAGGTTTGCACCACAAGGTTTGCCACCACAAAAGAAACCAACCATGACAAAAAAACATCATGCTCTCCTACATGTCCAGTATTTAATACAACTACATGATTCCATCTTGGTGTGAGGACGAAAATAGAACGTGACATGGAGTTCTTTAACATAAAGTGAATGAACTAAGGACTCGTAAAAACAGCAAAACGTTATTACAAATGGTCATGTAACTTTCTTTTGCATCGTGGACCTTATGTTAGGAGGTTTTTACCAAGGCTCATTGGCAGCAAGTGAAGACAACCATTGTAGCGGCATTCATGTCTTGGAGATAGGAGTGACATGGTTACTGCATGGTGGCACAACTGATTTCTGGAGATCAATTAGGTCGATGGGGATGAACTCGATGGATGATGTTTCTTTGCCTTTTGCGGCTCTTTGGGCCATCTGGGAAGGAAGAAATTACCTTATTTTTAAGAATCAGATATTCTATTCTGAAAATGTAATCGTTTCATGTCTTTCCCTTCATCAATTCTGGTCCACAAGGTAATGTATATCTCTATAATTGTATAAATTAAAGGGATTTTATCACTTGTGCCCCTCTGAGATCTCGCAATATCAGTTATGCCCCTATCTTTTTGGTAATATCAGTTGTGCCCCTCACTTCTTGCTCCGTCATCAGTTGTGCCCTTCCGTCAGACTGACCGTCAAAAAATTAAAATAACCATAATTTACTCAAATCATGGTGTGGTTAAGAGGGGTATTATGGTCAAAATAAAATCAAATGAGGAGGAGGGTTGCGGAGGAGGCTCCTTCCTCTTCTGTTGTTTGGCGTTGTTGTTGTTGGCCGCGACGGCGGCGTTCTGCTGGAGGAGCCGCAAACCTTGTTGGCGCTAGAGAAGCACGAACCATCCTTCCCACCACCTGCCTCCCGCCACCACCCGCCCCCGCAGCACCCACCGCTGCCGCAACACCATCCTCGCCGTCGCCACCTCCCTCCTCGCCCTCTCCCTCCTCGTCCTCACCCTCGCTCTCACTGCCTTCCGCCCCAAGCAGTCCATCACTACCGTCCAATCCATCAAGCTCGACGGCATCAAGGCCGGCTTCAACCCCTCCGGCCTCGGCCTCGACCTCAACATCACCGTCCTCCTCGATTCTCTTGTTTTGCATCGCAGGTCTCTGCCGTTTTGGTATCTGCCGCAACCTCAACGGGCTAATCAAGTTGGTATCTGCCGTTTTGCAACTTCCATCAGCCGAGATCCCATCTTTCGACGGATCAGACGAACCCTTCTCGTTTCTTTGGGGGATTTGGCCAAAAAGGAGAGACCTTTGAGCATCCCCAGATAAAGCAGAGACGACCCACAAAGAGAGTTGCCTTCTACTCCACGATAAGCGGCGGGAACGTCTCAGAAATCACAGAAAGGACCCTCATTTTCCAGCATAATACCTCAAGAACCCATTAAAGAATAAAAAATGAAGGAAGGAACAAAGTTTACTGAATGGGGAGTTGAAGGGTAGAAAAGGCCACACGAGATCGAATGTGGCAGAGGATAGAGGTTTTCGGAGTTTGGTTTTTTGCTCGACCCATCATGAGTCTCTCTCTCTCTCTCAGGCTTTTGGGTGCCTCCACCTGTGATGGGTGTTGCCGTTCTTCTACAGCTATGGCTTTTGGAGGAGAAAGGAGAAGGTGGAAATGGCGGTGGATGTAGTACTAGAGATGGGTTTCTCTTCTTTTGTTCTCCACAGTGGTAATTACTGATTACTGCAGCTGTTGGTGTCGCACAGAAGAGGGAAGGGTGCGCCATTAATTTGGCCCATATGCTCTCACTGATGAGGGGAGGTTGGAGAAGGAAGAAGAGGATGGAGGAAGAGGAGGAAGAAGAAGATGATGAGGAAGAGGGTAAAATGACCCTATAACCCTTTTTTTAAAATTAATACCGCTTATGTCCTCAAAGTTAACGTCCGTTTGCACTGTAGATGGACGGTCACTAACCCGAGGGGCACAAGTGATAAAAGAGCAAGAAGTGAGGGGCACAACTGATATTACCAAAAAGATAGGGGCATAACTGATATTGCGAGATCTCGGAGGGGCACAAGTGATAAAATCTCTAAATTAAAATTTCTGCCGGTGAGTCCCAACTCAGGATTTCACCCTCTTTCCTCTCAAAAAAATACCTTGGCTGAGAAAGAAAATAAGACCAACTTTGTAACGTCCTTTGTAATGGGCTTTCTATCATTTGTAGTAATGCAGGGATCCATCAGATCAGGGACGAAGCCAGAAATTTCTACTTGGGGGGGCCAAAATTATTGAGACTATATATAAGTTATCTTAGTTACTATGCTCATTGTAATTATTAAAAGGGGTTTTATTACTTGTTTCCTTCTGAGATATCGTAATTTCAGTTATGACCCCATCTTTTTGCTAATATCAATTGTGCCCCTCACTTCTTTCTCCATTATCACTTGTGCCCTTCCGTCAAATTGACCGTCAATGAGTTGACTTAACCATGGTTTTTTCAAACCTTGGTGCAGTTAAGAGGGTATTATTGTCCAGACTTCTTCATCTTCTTCCTCCTCCATTTGTTCTTCTTCCTTTCTCTTCATAATTTCTCTCTCTTAGTGACACCTTCATGCATCCATCGAATCTCTAAAATTTTTGCATTTTCACGGATATATCACTCATTACGAATCAAATGGTGAATTTTATTGAACTTTTTGATATATTTTTATGAATTAATTAGTTGAAATTTTATCTTAATTTAACAAAAATTGAAAGCTCTCTAGTTTCAGCCAGACAGGCGGAGGAGGAGGGCGGAAGGGGGAGTCACGGGGGAGGGGGAGGCGTAGGGGGTGGTGGCGACACGGGGCGGGGGCGACCGACACCAAGATCCCAAACAGGTTCACCGACTAGAAGGCTAGATTCCACAACGCCAACCCTCGCCCGACGTGCAGCCTCCTCGCGCTGCCGTACTACTCCTCCGCCTTCACCACCTCGCTCCGCACCCACTCCGAGATCGCGATCAGCCTCTTCGCGTTGTACAACATCGACACGAAGGCCCTCACGGGCGCTGAGGAGCCCCGACATCCGCCGCCCCCTCCGCGAGCATTTGTCCTACCAGCAGGAATGCATGCGGGGTCGCCGCTTTGATCCCCCCTTGTCCCCCTCCAGGATCTCGTGGAAGATGTACACGATCGGGAGGAGTAGGCTGATGACGACGCCTGCGGAGGCATACGCGGTGAGGGCGCAGGAATCGGTGAGGTCGGGGTCGGATCCGGAGGGCGGTGGGGGGAGATGACGCGGGAGAGGAAAAGGGCGTAGGCGAGGGAGAAGAGAAAGAAGGAGTGGTCCTCGAGGGCGACCATACCGCTGGCGGAGAGGACGATGATGACAGTGAGGGAGTTGTGCTGGCGGAGGGAGAAGAGGCGGAGACGGCAGGGGCAGTTTTGTTTTCACTGAATATTTCTCTTTTGTCAAAGTTTTATTTTTTCTTGTGATATTGTAAATGTTGAAGTGGATTTTATATCTTATATATAATTTTCAAGATATGGTAATACATTATTCATATTCGTTGAATCAACATCGACATCCATAAGTATGTAGATATATATGGAAATACTTATACGTTTTCCCATAACTGACTATTTATATCATCATGTTGGTATCTTTTGTAGAATGATATTAATCTTTATAATCTATATGATTATCTTAATGATATCGTCATGTTGGATAGCTAACTGGCTGCTTCCACCCCAATTTTCGATGAAATTTAGTTTTTTTTGAAAAATATCGTCACGTATTTTCATCATTATATACTTCTAATATATCATGAAATTTCGTCAAAAATAGAGACTCTTATGCCTTCATCTAGAACATATAATTTTAACGATATTATAATTACTGTAATCGACCTGTTTTAGATGGAGGACATTGGAGTTTTTATTTCTGACGAAATTTGATGATATATTAGAGGAATATAGTGATGAAAATACGTGATGGTATTTTTCAAAAAAATCAAATGTCAAAATATGATGTAGTGGCAACCAGTTGGCTACTCTGAAGGAGCAGCCCCATTAAACCTTTATATGAATATATCGATTTAGATATAAATTTTTGTTGATATGAATGTAATTTTGTTATTTGTATCATGCGGATACGGATGTCAGAATTTGTATGATATTGATACGATGTTGTATTAGATACATATGTATTTCTATCTATACTACTTGTAAATGGGAGATGGGGGAGCCATTATATACAACTTATTATTTCTATAGTTAATTATTTCACATATAAATTTTATTCTATTATAATATATATATACAAAGATTTAATTGGGACTTGGGGGGGGCCAAGCCCCCTCCCGCCCCCTTGTCTCCGTCCCTGCATCACATGGGGAACATACGACTCTCATAGGGAGTCAAGATGGGCGGCTCTCGATGAAAGTCGTACAATTTACGTCGGACAGATCCATGCATTACAACACCTGCTGTAATATCTGTCTGGTAAGAATCATGCTATCCTTATGTTCGAAAACAACTTAAAATAAATGATACACATTGGATATGACGGATCAAATCTTAGACAAGTTGTTAGTATGAAGAATATAATTGCAGCAAAATAAATGATAGACATTGGATACGACGGATCAAATCTTAGATAAGATGTTAGTATTGAGAATATAATTGCAGCGGGGAAATACAAAATATTTATAAGAGCATTTACGTAAAAATCCATCTATTTGAATGAATATAAATCTCCACGTTTTTGGACGTTATCAATAACGACTGTTCTTCTAAGCATGCACTGCAACGTGGGTCTATTCGTATCATATTATATTTGTATCCATCGAACACACCAATCTCATGATGGTGCACGTTAGTGGCTTTCAAGAGAGCATATGGGTCCCCGATTTGATAGAGATGTTTTCAAAGTAATGCTGTTGCCGGCTCGATGATCACACATCAACATTCACCCTTAAATTGATGAAGATTTGTTCCACATGATCACAACACTATGTGGTGTAGGTAATTCAACCTACTACGCCCTATTCCTTTGTATTTTTTTATATTCCACTTTGGTGGATTAACTTAACATATTACGTGGAATATGTATTTTAAATTATGGGTAAACAAGTAATATATCCATCTAAAAGAAATCAATTCCAGCAATTCTAAGATCGTTAAAATGTGTTAAACTTGATGGATGAGATATAAGTCTCGAAGTAGGTTGAATTTGGATTGACACGATAGTGATATATGGTGATTGATAAATCTCCATTTCATCAACTTTAATATTTCATTTTAGCATTAAATCCCCAACTAAATGTGTGTATATAGCATTAATTTGTATATAATAACTCTCATCATTAGATCTATAAATATTGTATACATTTCTTTAATTCCAAAATAAATTAATAAAGGAAGAAAAGAAAAAGAATGAAGTGTCAAAGACACTGAGTGACCCTAAACACTAAGTCCTAGTCATCAAGGTGACTTGATCGATGAGAAATAAAGTAGGGGGAGATAAGACATACCAATTGTAAAAAAATACTCAGAAAATCCAAATTTTTATTTATCAATATTTGTATTTGAGGACCTATTTTATTCTTTATTATTTATACCTCAATCAATAAACCCTCAACATGAAAATTGTACATAAAAATACAAAAAATACAAAATTGATTTCACTCAAAATAATACATGGTCCACCCTCGAAATACAAAATAAAAAACCACAAAGAAAACTTACAAAACTCCTCCATAGATGCTCAAAATAGACCAACTCACTTTTATTATCCATCAAATTGAATTATCTATTTAATGAAGTGGTTTCATTAATTTGGAGCTAAGATGCATAAGGTTGCTTTGGGGTCCCTATTGTACTATATACTTGTATATAACAATGAATATATTGATTCTTTATATTTTGAACTTTCATATATTTTTAAACATTTGTAAATATTATTGGAAATAGAATTCACACACAAACATAAAATAAAAGTACCAAAATTTCATTAAAATAAATAATAAATTACTATGTATTGGTAAACTATACATATTTATTTAAGTAAATAAAATTCTTAAAATAAATAAAAAATATGTAAATATATCATTAATTAAGTTGTAAATATATAAAATATATCCATATAATAATAAAATTAAAAATATAAAGTAAAAATAAAACAGCACAAAACATAGTAAAATATACCTATAATGTATACATATAAGTAAATATATTCTATGCATTTTAGGTATATAATGTATAGGTATATACATATATTTTACCTAATTATTGGATAAAATACCACCACAAAACATTGTAGTTATATACCTACAACTGTATGCCTATAATGTATACAACAGTATATACCTATAATATATACCTATAATGTATACCTATAAACCTATAATGTATACCTATAAGTAATATACATTTTACTTATAGGTATATATGCCTACAACTGTAACGTACCTATAATGTATACGTATAAATAAATATATGATCCATGTGTATATATATTATAGGTATATACATGCATATTTTACCTAAATATTGAAATGTATTATTCATTTTAATTCTATTTGATGGTTTTAGTTTATTTTAATTATGTACATATATTTTAAAAAATATTCACAATTTTAGATATATATAAAAGAATTTGTAATACAGAAAGAATAAATATATTGATATATTGCACAATAGAGGCCAAAACCTAAATTTTACATCTTAGCTCCAAATTAAATGAAACCATCTTCATTAAATAACTTATTAAAAGTTATATACAATTAAAGATGATTGTGGTCTATTTTGATATAATATGGAAAAGATGCAGGTCCACAAAGTTTTTTTGACTTTTTAGTTTGTATGCAACGCACACACTATGCATTATTTTTCTGTGAACTTAATTTTATATTTTTCTTTGTATGCAAAAATAATAGTATAAAATATGTGCTAAAAAGTAATTATAGATGAATTAAAAATTAAGGTTTTTTGTCTTTTCTGTAAAATCCATTTGTCATATCTCTCCTTACTTTATTCCTTGTCAACAAAGTCATAATGGTGGCTGGGTCTGAAGGGATATGGAAGAACCCTCAAGTGCATCACGAAAGCATGTGGACTGGATCATATACGATCGAAAGCGACTAGTCGCACTAGTTCCACGGTGCAACAGAATTTAAAAAATTTTTGAACGATGAAACCACATGATCCATGAAATCTTCTTGGATTGTTTCATCTAACCACACAATAGATAAAGGACTACCTCTTGCAATGTGGTTGCGATCGAGCCTCTAAGTGAAGATATCTCCTGTCTCAAGTCCGATCCGTCGGAGGAGATGCTTGCGAGCGTAGAGATGAGTCGTATGCTTCTCGCAATTCAAGTCGATGATCCAAGCAATGGATCTCTTGATCTCATCTCACGATATTGAACGCCTTCTTCACGAATTATACACCAAAGAAGATAGAGACCCACGAGTTGTCGAAGCGACAGCACAACAATGATGCGATGATGAAAGGGACCTTCTCTCTATAAGAAGAGTGGAAGACCACCCAAGGAGAGGGAGAAGGGCTGATGTGAGAATGAGAGAGAGAGACAGATTGTCAAAGTTGTATGTTTTCCCGAAGAGCAAGGGGCGTCTCTCCTTTTATAGGATTTTGAGAGTCCATCGATCTCAATCCATGGACAACACTAAATCAATGGATGGAATTGATTTGTGTTAAATTCAATGGCCATGATTTTATTGTTACAAATACAACAATAATTAATTTAATTCAAATTATTATATATCGATAAATCTATATAATTAATTTCAAAATTAAATAACTTAATCTTGAAGAAAATGGAGGAATGGATTTCCCATCCCTAAGGAGGGGGGGGGGCAACCACAAAGTCCCTTTGGGATATGTGGACGTCCACCCTCTTGACTAGGTATGAGTCAATCTCATTTTGATTCATGATATTACATTATCTCATGTAATTTTCATGATTATCTCACAAGGATAATTCACAATTATTTTGTGAAGATGGCAATCATGCAATTGGAATTATGTGAATCAGATTCACAACCTAAAACAAAATGTAGTTATATTTTCAATTAATCATACAATGTAAATCCAATTCACGTCAATAATTAATCAACAAATATAAATCACAATTACTCTCTCCTATATATCTTAAATCACATTTATAATATATATGAATAATTGGATAGCGCTATTCACATTATTCATATCCATAATAATTAAATCACATTTTATTATATTGGATTATCATTCTCATACATTCAAATATTATGAATCAAATTCACATTATTCATGATAATTAAATCACATCAATTATCCATTTCTCGATGCTTAGATATAAGTCGACAATGGAATATTCTTGAACTCTTTCAAGAATAATGTACTTTCTCTGTGTATACTTGGAGACAAGGATATGGTGATTCTATAATCCATATATAGTGACATGGATATAGATATCACATCTCAAATCCAGATCTCATGGACCTCTCATAGATGCTTGATTTAATCAAGGCCACAAATCTAATCTTCTCATTGCATCTGAATTTCATTCAAATCAATGTCCAATACTTGGACCAAGATCAGATTACTTCTCTACTAAGTGGAGTCACTAAAATCCAGAGCTATTTCATCACTCCCTTGGAATGGAAGCGTCATGGTTATACAATCGTTTATGATCACATCCCTCAAGTGTTCTGAATACCTGCACATCCTACATACTGGTAGTCCTATGATAAACCTGGAGATATAGATCAATTTTATACTGTCACCTTTAGGGTTTCATCATCAAGTTTCTCAATCTTTGTCACTAGGAGTTGGTATCGATCATATGCTCCCCAAAGGCATATATCATACCTACAAATTCTTATCATGCTTCCAAAGCACGACGACCATGCATGGAATTTGATTGGTCACAATACCTCATGCGTGACCTCATGTCTTCTGGTTCACAAGTGAACCTATATAATCCTTTTGAGAGATCGTTTTACTCATATGCCCTCATATGCACATCTGCTTACGGTATATAGACCTTAGTTAGGTCATCAACCTATTTGCCTGCCAAATGTACATACTCAGACATATAGTAACATATATGTCTCCGGTCAGAGGATGTGTGCTTATATCGTGACATTTTACAACATAGGACTTTGGTTATCTCAATCTCGTTAAGTCAACCCTTTGACCTAACTAATCTGACACCTCTGAATCTCTATTCCCATGCAGAGGACCTTCATCAAGAGGTCAATCAGATATAAACCTAACAAGAAAGGATTGTCATCTCCTACGTAGGTTGGATATCATCTCTTAACTATCATTTGACAGTGCTTGATGAGTCCTCAATCGAACTCCGTAGATATTCATCCATGCACTAGCCTCTATGATTCAATTATTGAATCAATAGCTGTTTGATCATTAAAATGACTATGGTACATAACCCTAATTGTGTAGAGGGACCTTATAGGGTATTCATTCATTCATTCATTTAATTTCAGTAAGGGAGTGAAAGAATCAATAACTTTTATTGACAAATCAAATATTACAATAATATTTAGTATAAGAATGGTTCGCCTTGGGTTCACATGGTTAACAATTTCCCAATAGTCCTCAGAACCATTGAGGTACACTCCTTAAATCCATACTCATTACATGTTAGTCGAAAACCTTATGTGTTAAAGGTTTGGTAAGAGGATCAACAATGTTGTCGATAGAGGCCTCCAATGATGATGATGTTACAATGCTTATGAATATCTCGAATGATGTGGTATTTCCTTTCCACATGCTTAATATTTTGATGCCATTTGGGTTCTTTCGCCTGAGCAATGGCTCTCGTGTTATCGTAGAGTAACAGGATGGGAGTATCAGAGGAAACTACACCAAGTTCCAGGATGAACTTGCACAACCACACCGCCTCCTTTACAGCATCCGATGCAGCAATGTATTCAGCTTCTATTGTTGAATCTATTGTAGTGTCCTGCTTCTTGCTTCTGTAGCTCACAACACCACCATTCAACAGGAACAAAAATTATGATGTTGAATTTCGATCATTAATATTCGACTGGAAGTTTGAATCTGTGTATCCCAAGACATGGAGATAACCATCTCTATAAAGCAAGACATAATTTGTCTTAGATACTTGAAAATGTTTTTCACTGCATTCCAATGTTGTTCTCCATAGCAGGATCGGTATCAAGTTACAACTCCCACTGCATGATAGATATCTCTCCTAGTACACATCATGACGTACATTAAGCTTCCTATAGTTGATCATAGGGGCATCTAGCCGTGGCCTTCTTTTCCTTAACAGTTTGAGGAACCATCCCCTTAGATATGTGGATACCATGTCTTAAGGGGAGAAAATCCTTCTTGGAACTATCCACGTAGAAACGTTCAAGAATTTTTTAATGTACCCATGTTGTGATGATCACATATCCTCTTTTGTCAATTTCTAAACAAGTTCAGACCCAAGATGTAAGAGGCTTCTCCAGGATATTTCATCTTGAAGGTGTGGGATAGCAAAATCTTAACACTGGTCATCATCCCTGAATCATTCCCAATGATAAGGATGTCATCTACGTAAAGCAGGATGAATATAATGGTGCTCCCAGTAAGCTTCTTGTACACACGAGGTTCATCAGGATTCGGCACAAAATCACTACTCTTTATCGTTTCTTCAAATCCAATGTTCCAGCCACGAGAAGCTTGATTGAGCCCATAGATGGATTTCTTCAGTTTGCATATTTTATCTTCCTCAGTTATGAAGCCCTAGGGCTGCTCCATATAGATATCCTCCTCGAGATATCCATTGAAGAAAGCTGTCTTGACGTCCTTCTGCCAGATATCGTAGTCAAGAGATGCAACTATGGCCAGCAGTGTCTTGATGGGCTTAAGCATAGCCACAGGAGAGAACGTCTCATCGTAGTTGATGGTTTGTCTCTGTGTGTAGCCTTTGGCTATGAGTCGTGTCTTGAAAGTATCTACTTTCCCATCAAGTCTACTCTTTCACTTGAAGATCCATTTACACCCAATGGGTTTTACTCCTTCAGGTGGACCCTCTAGGATCCATACACCATTCTTATGTGTGGAGTCAATGTCTGACTTCATTACTAGCATCCATCTATACATGTCATGATCTGCAAGTGCTTCATCAAATGAAATGGGTTTGGTGTCAGTTTTACCTGACACATGGGATTCATACTTTCAGGTGGTGCAACCTCCCTCGAACTCCTTCGAAGAAGTATGGGTGTTTCATCTTTATTTATCTCTTCAATTTCTGGTTCAGGAATCTCAAAAACCTCAGGGGACTCAATGAGTTCCTCTACTTCATTTTTGTCTTGACCTTTGATGAAGTCATTCTCCAGAAATCTCACATCTCTAGAGACGAAAAACCTTTTGGGTCTCAGGGTCATAAAGCCGATATCCAATACCATCTTTAACATTCCCAATGAAGTAATACTCACAAGAGCGAGATTCTAGCTTTCTTGGATCCATGTTCTTTGCATGGACCAAGCAACCCCAAACCCTTAAGTGATTAAAACTAGGTTTGATTCCAAAGCAAAGCTCATGAGGAGGCTCAGGTACATATTTGCTAAGAATCATATTCAAGATATATATTGCAGTCTCCACTGTATATCCTCAGAAACTAAGAGTAAATGTGCTTTGCTGATCATTGAACGGACCATATCCATGATAGTTCTATTGCGTCTTTCAGTAACACCATTAAGTTGGGGGTTTCTAGAAGGAGTGAGATTGGAGACAATTCCATTCTCTTTAAGGTATTCCTTTAATTCATCTGAGAAGTACTCGCCACCTCAGTCAGATTGAATATGTTTAATCTTCCTATCGGTTTGGTTCTCAACCAAAGCCTTGAACTCTTTGAATTTTTCAAAGGTTTCAGATTTATGATGTAGTAGGAAGATAAACCTATATCGCAAATGGTCAATAATAAACATCAAATAATATCGATACCCATTTCGAGTTGTGGTACTGAAGGGACCACATACATCGGTATGTGTTAGGTCAAGAATACCCTCTCATCTTGTAACGTTGTTACAAAAAAGCGTCCTAGTCATTTTACCATGAATACAATGTTTGAAGGTAGGCAAAGATTGGACCTGTAGAAAATCTAAAGATCCATCCTTTAGCAATCTATTAATCCTATCAATAGGCAAATGATCAAGCCTTTCATGCCAAATCATGTTTGAATGATTTCCATCCTCCCTGCAACTTTTATGATTTTTATTAGTGGTAGTAACATTCATGACATGTTTGAAGGTAGGCAAAGAATGAACCGGTAGAAAATCTAAAGGTCCATCCTTTATCAATCTATTAATCCTATCAACAGGCAAATGACCAAGCCTTTGATGTGAAATCATGTTTGAATGATTTCCATCGTCCCTGCATCTTTTATGATTTTTATTAGTGGTAGTAACATTCATGACATGTTCATCAATGCACAATTCATAAAGTCCACCAGAAGTCAAAACACCATCCACAATATGCTTATCATAATGATTTATAACTACTTTATTACAAAAAAGGAATGAATATCTGCGTTTAACAATCTTAGATATAAATATAAAATTCCTTCTGATTGCAGGTACATAAATACATTCTTTAAGTATAAGGACTCTTCCACTAGATAACGATAGTTGGTATGTCCCGATGGCGACTGCTGCAACACTTGCATCAGATCCCCTCTGGATGACTTTGCATACATTCATCCAGATTACATACATGAACAGAAGCACCAGAATCAACAACCCGACTTCATCGAGTTCTTAGTTTCCTGAAATAGATGCAATACATTACATACATGAACAGAAGCACCAGAATCAACAACCCAACTTCCTTCTCATCCAACGAGAAAGTTAGTAACAATGATGAAAGTAGATTTCATATAGGGACTTTACCTTTGTCGACAGACTTTAGGTATTCAGGGCAAGTACGCCTCCAGTGCCCCAGTTTTTTGTAGTGGTGACATGCATTGGAAGATGAGCCAACTCCTTGGATCTTCTTATTTCTCTTCCAAATCAGGCCCTTCCGAGAACCATGCTTCCGATTGTGCTTTCCTTTGAATTATGCAACCATTGCACTAATAGAAGGTCCATCCTTCTTCACTATGTATTCGATAGACTTTAATGCAACCAATAGCCTAGCGTTAGTATAATCAACTTTGCTCATGTGGTATGTGACCACAAAGTTGTTGAAAGACTTAAGGACGACAAAAGAATGAAGTTAGTTTGCATATCCGTGTCCATGTCAGCTCCCAGGGTTTCCACTTTAGAAAGGAACCTAAACATTTTGAGTACATGTTCTCTGACAGAGGTCCCCTCCTGATATTTGCAGTGAATAAGTTCTTTCATGATATTATAACATTGTGTGAGGTTTACATCATTGAACATTTCTTTCAGATTTACCATAATACCATGCCAAGTGTCCATTTCCACATGTTTTTCTGAAGCACATTGGACAATAAATCTAGAATGTAACATCTTGCCAAATTATGATCTTCATCATACTTTTCATTATAAGAAATTTTTCCCATAGTCTTCGGGTCTGTGTATTTATCCTTTGAAAGCCCATAAGAGATGCGCTCGGCGGATAGGATAAGATCCAAATTTTAGATCCAATCCGAATAATTTGGTCCGATCAATTGATTGACCTCCAAGAGCCTGCTATGAGGATTCATGGACTTCATTTTCTAAAATTAAGAATGCATTATATTAGAATATATAATAATATATTCAATTGTATTTCTTTGATTAAGGAATTTTTAATCAAATTAGTCGTGTCATTTCAACTTTGAAAGTTCATTCCCTTAATCACTTTCAAAGCAAGAGATATACTTATTGTTATATATCTAGCAAGAACCGAGATCTCTTCTTTACCTTTGTTAGATCCTAATAATATGAGAACATGTGACTCAGATAAAAATAAGCGAGAACACATTCCTCCTTGTAAGTCCAACTTGCATTTTCCAATTCGATCGTTAACACTTGTACGGCTGTGCCCACCACCCCCTAAGGTGATGTTGACCTGTCATTAATTGAACCAACCGTCAAGAGGATTGGTAGTTAGTATGCACAATCCAATATCATCCCAAATAATATGAAGACCCGATATTGTGGTCACTACACATATGGCCTTACTCTTTGGAGAAGCAAAGAGCCCGATCCAGATACGCTTGTATGCATGAGCTGTCACTTCGGACAAGCATCTCCTACATACAATCCCTGGCGGCAGAACCCTTCGCCTTGACGAGATACCATAGATGTAATTTATGTGATCCTCCACCTCATATTCAAATTGTAATTAATTATCATGGATCGCATATATATAATTAATTCTTCCAAGGGAAATACAAATCTATTCATAATAGAGTGTTTTGATTTGGATATAATCAATTTAATCACATTAAACCAATTATTAATCCAACTCAATCAACAAACTTGATTGTTACTTGAAAGGATGGTATTATCTCAAAGTACATATTATTTTGAATTTTAATAATTAGGAAAATACATCATGATCTCTCTAGCATTATCCCTTCCCTATACTTTATCATGGATAATACAGATGGGAGTGGGACAAATCAGTCACGGAGCAACCTGCTACCCCAACGCTCCCTAACTAGGCACCATATCCACCTCAGGCAAGGATAATGCCAAATTGATCACTTTGTACTTGAGATGATAATTGGTTTTTCAACTGAAGTTATACCATATAATAATAACCAAAATCATTTTGATTATAAGAAAATTTGATAAACAAATTCCCAATCCTATTCAAGCAAGTTTGTTTGTTGGAGGGTTGATTGAGTAACGGATTGTGATCTAGATCATATCTAATCAATTATTGGTTAAAGCAATGACATTTAAGGAGATAATTATAATCAAATATCTCTCAAATATGTATCCATAATTATTCCAGGAAATAACCATTAATTTCACTAATTTCTTAAATGATAATCACAAGGTTCTTGATTAGGAATGTAATTTCTAGCAGTGACCCTCACTCACTAAAATTATCATATCTCAATAATTTTAAGTACAAATCATGCAAAGTAAGTTTATAAAGTTTCTAATTTCATTTATAAAAGAAACCAAGTGATTATCATGCATTTTTAGGAGTTTCAAACACAATAACTAACTCTTTAATTACTTCAAGATTTATCATTCTTGAAACAAAAGATATATATTCATTAAAAAGATCATATCTTGAGCAATATGATTCCAAATCATGCAAACTCAAATCCCATGATATCCTTAATTAAGAGGAAAATTATATAAGTAATAAATTTGTGTTTAAACATTTTGAAAAGGGATTGAAAATAGTCACAAAATAGGGCTGCATGAATGAAATGCGATAAAGCTTTCACAAGCCGTAATGAACCCAAGTATTCCTAGGTTTATGGATCGTATTCAAAACCTCCGACCTAAGGATATGATACCATGAAGGGATATGGAAGAATCCTAAAGAGCATCATGGAAGTGTGTGGATCGCATCATATATGATCGAAAGCGACTAGTTGCACTAGTTGCTCGATGCAACAGAATTCAAATAACTTTAATGACGAAATATGATGAAACCACATGATCCAAGAAGAATTCTTGTATTGTTTCATCTAACCACACATTAGATAAAGGAATACCTCTTGTAGCGTGGTTGCGATCGAGCCTCTGAGAGAAGGGACATCTTGTCTCAATTCCGATCGGTCAGAGGAGATGCTTGCAAGCACAGAAATGAGTTGTGTGCTTCTCGCAATCCAAGAAAATGATCCAAGCAATGGATCTCCTGATCTCATCTCATGAGATCAAATTCCTTCTTCACAAGCGAGACACACCAAAGAAGACGGAGACCCAAGAGTCGTCGAAGCGGCAACACAACGGCTATGCAACGACGAACGAGACCTTCTCTCTATGAGAAGAATGGATGACCACTCAATGAGAGGGAGACGAGATGACATGAAAGTGAGAGAGAGAGAGACGTTGTTGAAGTTGTGTGTTTTTTCAATGAGCAAGGGGTGCATCTTCTTTTATAAGGTTTTTGGAGTCCATGGATCTCAATCCATGGACAACACTAAATCAATGGATGAGATTGATTTGTGTTAAATTCAATGGTCATGATTTTGTTGTTAAAAAGACAAAAACAATTAATTTAAATTAAATTAATATGTTGATAAATTAATATATTGATAAATCAATATAATTCATTTTAGAATTAAATTATTTAATCTTGGAGATAATGGAGGAAGAGAATGCCTCATCCCTAAGGTGGGGAGGGATGACCATCAAGTCCCTTTGGGATAATGTGTCCTTCCACCCTCTTAACTATGTATGAGTCAACCACTAGTCTGATCGCGACCTCACTTCGCTCCGGTTCTTCTTGTGGTCCTCCATCCGTATTTTCTTCACTGCGCACTCGAGAAGGCTTCGTAGAGAGTGTCCAGGCTCCGGACTCACTGATGTCTGGATCTCATTCCAAGTCATTAGATTACATTATCTCATGTAATTTCTAAGATCATCTCACAAGGATAATTCACAATTATCTTGTGAAATTTGCAATCATGCCATCGAAATTATGTGAATCACATTCACAACCAAAAAATGTAATTATATTTTCAATTAATCATCCAATTTAAATCCAATTCACATCAGTAATTAATCAAAAAATATAAATCACAATTAGTCTCTCTCCTATATATCATAAATATAAATCACATTTAAAATATATTTGAATAATTAGATAATGCTATCCACATTATTCATACCCATAATAATTAAATCACATTTAATTATATTGGATTAACATTCTCATGCATTCAAATAATATGAATAAAATTCACATTATTCATGATTATTAAGTCATATTTAATTATTCATTTCTCAATGCTTAGATATAATTCAACAATGGAATTATTCTTGATCTTTTCAAGAAGAATGCGCTTTCTCCGTAGATACTTGGAGATAAGGACAAGGCGATTATACGTTCCATACATAGTGACTTGGATATTAAGATCAAATCTAAAATTCAGATGTCATGGACCTCTCGTAGATGCTTGATTTAATCAAGGCCACAAATCTAATCTTCTCATTGCTGATGAATCTCATTCATATCAATGTCCAACACTTGGACCAAGATCACATTACTTCTCTACTGAGAGGATCACTAAAATCCAGACTGTTTCGTCACTCCCTCGGAATGGAAGCGTCATGGTTACACAAGCGTTTATGATCACATCTGCTCGGAAGCGTCTCCTCCGACGGATCGGACTTGAGACCGGAGGTCTCTTCGTTTAGGGACTCGATCACAACCACGCTTCAAGAGGTAATCCTATTACTTGTTTGTGATTTGGACGAAACGATCCGGGAAGCGTTCTTAGATCATGTGGTTTTGTCACATGAAAAATTTTGCTCCCGATCGTATACGATGCGATCCTCACGCTTCCTGATGAATCTGTGATTCATCACTCCAAAAGTCAAAAATAGAGCCTTGTTCCCGATAAAATAGAGGCATATTTCCCCTTATATTGCATAAATAGCATTCATGCATATATTCATAACTCATGCAGTTTAGCAGCTCATTTGCATTTAAATAAGAAGCCAAAAATCCCCTGTAAAATACCCATGCACTAAAATAACCTCTTCTCTATAATATGTACTCCTTAGTTAATAATATAGGGAAAAAGGTCAAAAATCCCCTTTGTAAAATAGCCAATATAGCCTGAGAACCCCTGTACACTAGAATGCACATAAAGTCCTCATGCAAACTCTGAATTAGGTCTACTTACTTTTAGAATACTACACATTAAAAGACCTTTAAAATGAGACTAATTTCATTGAATTTGGAGCTTGTATGAGAAAGATGGGTTTTTGGGCCACTTTGTATACTATCTATGTATATCTATGTATCCTTGTATTTATGTCTCATATTTGACCTCATCTCCGTCTTTGGTCAACATGAAACTTGTAGACCTCATCGAGATCTACAACTTTCATGTTTTGAGTTTTTCCAAATTCGGCCCCCTCTTCTCTCTACAAGTGTATTTTTCTCCAACCACTCACAGCAGGCCACGTGGCGCCCTCTGGTTGCGCCACGCGGCCCGCTTCCCCTCGCCTCACCCGCCTGCGTCCTCAGCCGTTGGATCTCGCTTCAGATTTAACGGTCCAGCCTTTTCCACGCGTGCTTAAATCCATAGCCTTCAGATCTCCTCTTGCCTTGATCTGCACCGCCCATTAGCGCCTTCACCAGAGCCATCCACGTGGCAGCATCTACGCCGCTTGATCAGACTTTTGATCTCCCCATCACAGCCGCCCCTCTTCCAGCGAGTCTTGGCCCTTCAATCCGCTCCATCTCCTTATCCAGGCCGCTCGTTTGCGCTTCGCCCACAACGTGCCACGTGGCTAAACCACAGCCCTTCATCTCCGCGCCCCAGATCTAATCCAACCCGACCAGCTCCCCCTCGATCGCCACCGTTGGATCACATGATCCAACGGTGGAGACCTCGTCTCCTACCTCCGGGCGCCCCTCTCTCCCACGTCCCTTGCCTTGCGGGAGGGGCGCCCCCTTCCTATTCTTGGACGCACGTCAGCCATCCTCTCCGACCGCTGACACCCCCACAACGTCACCCACTCGTCCCTCTCCCTCGCCGTCTACCTCACGCTCCACCACTTCCACCAGAATCGCCCCACGACGACCACCAACCTCGCCTCGTCACCAGCCAAACCATCACCTCCACCTTATAAATACGTCGCCACCGGGAACGTTCACTCCGATCCGCCACTCCAGAGAGGTTCCTCGAGCTCCAAGCGATCCATTGGTGACAGCAATTGGGTGTGTTGTCGAGCGCAGACAAGGATTAGACTCCGGCGAGATCCACGGCAAGTTCCGCCGTATCGCAGCCTCCACCGCGAAGCTGCACGAGCTCGGGACCCTACCGATCCCTCGAGCGAAGACCTGGAGCTCAAATCTGAGCTCCATTCCCCAGGTAACCCCCTCCATTCGTCCTCCGATTTTCCTCTTGATTTTCTTGCTTTTCTCCGATTTTATTCGACTCCACCGGCCACCTTCTTCCCTCCAATCCACCTCGATGAGCTTCGCGTCGAAGCTCCCGTCCTCGCTGTCCCATCTGCACACTCCGACGACGCTTCACGCACTACTCCGACCAACAGCTCCGCCATTTGGCCGGAGCCCATCTCCAGCGCACCTCCTTCACACCGTAGGCCTCGCCGACCATCTATATCTCTCCACGAGCACTTGCACGCCTTGGCTATCTATTCTAACCCCTTGCAGGTCCACATTTCTTCATTGGCCGGAGCCTCACCGGAGCTCCCTTCGAGCTTCGTCGCCATCGAGCGTCAGCACATCTCCAAAGATCCTGAGGCCATCGGAGGCTTCGCCGTACGCTCCCGCATCTTCCGAGCTACTCGAGAACCTACGAAGAACTTCATCGACGCCTAGCGACCGAGGCGGAGCAGAGTCAGCCACGCCGGAGCCCCGCCTTCTCCTCCGCAGGAGGTGGAGGGCCGTCGAGGAAGAAGCAGCAGCTGCCGTTCGATCAACCGAGCGAACGGCCCTCACTTCGCCACGTGTTCCCTCACCGCGCCCATCCTCAACCGTTGATCGCGCCTCAGATCTGATGGGCCCTCCAGTTGCCACGCGTCTTCATCGCCAACCCTTGGATCGACCTTGATCCAAGGGCCCGCAGCACACCACGTCGACGAGTCCGAGCCTCGGCCTCCAAGCCTAGGCTCGGGCGACCCGAGGCTACACCGAGCCGCAGCCCCCCCGAGCCTAGGCCGCCCACGTGAGGAGCACGTGCAGCCAGGGCAAATTGCACAGAAGTCCCTGGAGCCTTCCAAAATTGCAAAAAGGTCCCTGTGAAGCAGACCCCACGTGAGGAGCACGTGCCCTGTGGAGAATTTGCACGAGTCTCCCTCATTATAGGTAATTGCATTTGAGTCCCTGTTTGCATATTTGCTTATTGTAATTTAAATTTCCTGTATTGCATTTACACCCCTGTGTTTGCACACATCCCTAGGTTGCATTTCACATCATTCTAAAATTCTAAAAATTGCATTTTGTTGGAAATTTTGTCCTCTGTCTATTGGTACACGTGTCATAATTTTGTAAGTTCATTTCAATTATTAGTGAATTAATTGGTGAATTGTTGACATATTTTGCCCCGTGACACCTTTTGATTTATAGTTAATTCTTTGTGCTTCCAAAATTCATCAAAAATTCACAGTAGCTTAAGGACATCATTTTTAACATACCATAAAAATTTCATAGATTTTCACGCATATCGAGGCCTAAATAAATTGTTGAGTGATTTTCTTAGATTAATTTTAATTAATTCATTTCATAGTGAAATTAAGTTCTGTTAATTTTCCTAGGTCCCTTCTCATTAGAGCCACCTAGGATAATTTTAGTTCTTGAAAGAATTGTGGTTTGGTATTTATTAAAATTCAAATACTGAAAATCACCCTGTCTGTTCATTTAATTCACAGTAAATTTATTTAGTGTCGAAAAATTCAAAAAAAATAGTGTAGGTCATTTTCATCACCATTAACCATCTGGCCCATTTTCATAATTTTTGGACTTCATTTGATATCATAATTAAACTGAACACTAAATTGGCATGCATTGTCTACATAAGTCTGCATAAAAAATTATTAAAAAGAAAAAAAAATTACTCCTTGAAAATCACACACTTGGATCCTTGCTGAAATTCACCTAAGGAGACAGATGTCTCCCTGAGATCGACCTTGGACTTCCACCAAGTAAAAAACTATTGCCGCTTAAAATTAACTTCATATTAATCCATAAGTGGTTTTTGATTAACCCCTCGTATCCGACTACAACGAATCACATGAATTAATTTGGACATTAAATTGACCGAGTTAACTAAGGGTGCGGGGCGGACATCAAAATGGCGCCGTTGCCAGGGAGGCACGGTTTAGGTTAATTTTTAGCAAATTTTTGAGTGTTTGATTTTCCTTCCCCGGGTAGTCTGACCCCCGGTTTTCTTGTAATTATTTTCTCCCATTTTTGCATTATTTTATCTTTGTGTAACTCTCTAACCTCCAATTATTTTTTGTGCGAGGACCGCAAGGAGTCGGCGACGCTTCGAGGACTTAGCATTTAAATTTTTGAGTGAAAGAGAGGCTTTGTAATTACATTTTACTTTATTTTTCTTTCGCATCATTTCCAGCGGTTCCCGTTTGGGATCTCGCGTGTGTAAAGATAGTGAAACTGTGTCCCGTGTGCTGTGTGGGTGAATTGTAACTTAGCTTGCACTAGCGGCTCCTCGAGCCACTCTAGGACTTGTTTGTGCTCGTAATCAATAGGACCACACAATACACTTAAAAGACGCACCTAGACCGCAGTACTTAGTCAAAATTAAACTGTTCTTCACGCTAATAGAACTTCCTGTCTAGGAGCGGCTTTTCATCGCTTGCATTTGCATGTAGAGTAAAGTTTTCAATTCTGTATTGCATCCTGCATAAAAAAAGCGAAGGGATCACTGTAAGTATTCTCTACTCAGCATAGCATCATCGATTTTTCGTGCATCGGCTTTTCTCGATTTCCCCCTCTGATTTTCTCACTTAAATTAAACAGGAAATTGGGACTGTCCGATAGGCGTGCTTTGTGGTGGACTAATTAAAGTGATAACTTAACTTTAAAAATCGGGACTGCTAACAGTATTGACCCAAAAAAAAGAGAATAAAATCTGAAAATTGTTTGCGGGAGATTAATCCCCGACCTTGTTTTCAGGCTGAGTGAGGGTACTTGAGTGTGTGTGAACACCTTAAGGCAGAGCCCAAATCCCCGCCTTCCATATCACGAGCCAACTGATCTTAACAAATATCACGAGTGGGATACTTTTAAACTCATTGACAAGTACCAAGTAGCCTCCGCCTTCACAGGTAGATAGGGGCGAACCAGCGGTACTCTGCGACAAGGCCTAGCTTTGTCAGCCTCCGCCTGAGTGCAGGTAGATAGGGGCACGTCATTGAGTCCCCACTCCGGATAGGAGCGAAGAAAGGGAGGATCGGCGGTATCTTAGGCGACAGGATAAACTGGGAAGACGCATCCGGCTCTAAGCCGAATTTCCTCTAGGCCGCGTAATCCTTGCTATTTTTGCTTGAATATCACACTTAAAAATTACAAGATAAATTTGACTCAACTTTGAGTCCTTCACTGTGTTGAGTGTGAACCCAGGGTCTTGGATTATTCTTGTTGCTTGCTTCAGGTAGGAGTAAAATCCTATCTTCTTCCTTCTTCATCAAGATGAGTGATTGGGGAGATCTCGACGCGCTATTCACTGATCTCTCTATGAGTCCCCCAAATAACTCGTCTTTCTCGGTCCAAGCGCACCTTGGACCACCCAGGACTCATGACCCTCTTGAGTCCTGGTTCCCTCATGCTCAGGGTGGTTACTCTCAAACCAACCCTTTTATCTCCTCCGAGATTACCGAGGAAGATCATTGCCTCGGTAATCCCTTCCTTGATTTGCCCTCTAACACCGATCTTATTTTCCAATCCCCAGAACTAGAGGACGAGATGCCGCCAAAAGTTCCACCAGATGAGGAACAAATTAAACAGATTCTTGCCTGCCTCACTGAAGCCGAACAAAGGAATGCAGATCTCACGGCGCGGATGGGACGGATCGTAGCAGCAGAAGGAATCGACCGACCAATGTTTGATACCTATAACCCGGCGGAGAATGAGATTCAGAACTGGTTGGCACCTGCAGTTCCCGCCCAGGCATTTGAGCTGAAGCCCCACTTCCTTAGTCTGCTTCCGAAGTTCAACAGAAACCTTAATGAAGAACCATACACTTTCCTCCGTGACTTCGAGTTGGTGTGCAACAATCTTAGCCATCCCAATGTTGGCCAAGATTATATTCGGCTGAAGGCCACCCCGTTTGCCTTAGGTGATAAGGCTGCTCATTGGCTGAAAAACTTAGGGGTGGTATGTACTACCTGGATGCAGTTCAAGGACCTTTTCTTGAAAAAGTTCTACCTCTCAGTAGAACTAATCAGATGAGAACAAAGATCGCCAGCTTCGCTCAAGGAACCAGCGAACCGTTCCATGAGGCTTGGGACAGGTTCAATGACTTAGTACAGAAATGCCCCTGCCACGACATTTCAAAGGCGATCTTAGTCCAGACCTTGATCTGTGGTTTAACCCCAGAGATGCAGGGGTTAGTCAGTGCCGCCTGTGGAGGAAGCTATCTGAACAAAAACGAGCATGCTGTATGGAAGATCCTAGAGCAGATGGCGGAAACCGGCAGGTCACAGGCCACAAGGGCCTATCAGTTGTCTCCCTCCATCTTATCCAATGAGACAACTAGAAGGACTGTTGCAAATCTGACTGAGGACCTCATCCCCAGCATGGGGATGATAGCCGACAAGCTTACCATGGTCGAGCAGATCCACAAGAGAGTCGCGGAGATGGAGTCTCTTTCGAGCCTTCCCAAGAAAGTGGAGGAACTCTCTGAAAAGGTAGCTAAGATCAAACTACCCGCCCCTTCTGCACCACCTGTACCTGTACATCGAGTCCATCTTGTACAGGAACAGGCACCGGGGTCTCAGAGCAGCTGGGATCAGACTTATACCCAGCCGAACCATCATGCACCCCCACCAGTGGAAACGGAATACGAGGAGCCTCCGCCTGTATACGAGATTAACGGGCTTTGGTATAGCCGCGACCCGCTAGTCCGGCAAATCGAGATGGGGAAGGATCAGGCACACCGCCCAACCCCAATGTACCAAGAGACCAGGCCCGTCACAGTCCCGCGATACCAGTCCAGGCCAGAACAGGGGTACCAGCCGCAGCAGCGCACCTACCAGCAGGGGCCATCACCGTCCCATCAGCAGCAGTATCGGCACGGCCAGCAAGGCCAGTACAGGACCGCATCTACTCAACAGCCAGCCCAGCCCACCGAATTGGAGTCCCTGACCTTGGCGATCCAGACCCTGTCTGATAGGGTCCAGCAAATGCAGAATGACTACCTGGACATGAGGACCGCCATCAATCGGGTTTCTCGTAACCAGGACCAACAAATGGCGCCAAGGACCCTAATTCCCGCACAGGTTCAGGCCAACCCAAACAGCATACACCAGGGCCAGAACCGACCTAGAGATCAGGTATATTATTCAGATAATTACTTATCTGAACATGAGATCCTTTCGTACGATAATGTCAATCATATGTCCCTCAGGAGCGGAAGGACCATGACCATACCTGATCGGGCAAGGGCGCAGAAGGAAGGAGCCTCCGAGAATCTACCTGAGGAGAATTCGGAGGAAGAAGAGGAGGAGCATCACCACCGCCAGCGGAAGAAGAGGACATCTGAGTCCTCGAAGCAGCATTCTCGCACCCACCTAGAGTCAGCCGACACCGATGAGCCCGCATCTCCATCTGAGGAGGATCGTCCAGAAGAAGCGGAAGAAGCGTCACCGGTCTCGCCTCAGCATTTTCTTTTTGGTCAGAGTCCAAGTCAGAGTCTGTATTAGAGTCAGAGTCAGAGTCATGTCCAGAACTCAGTTCCAGCAGTTAATGAGAATATTTCAGTTCCAGAACCTGAGTTGGAGTCAATAATCCCTTTCCCCCGAGCTCTCAAGGGTGGAAAGAAGAAAATCAAAAAAATCCAAAAAGATGACCCTGAGATGGCTGAATTTTGCAATAAACACATCAAGGTCACAATCCCTGCATTCCAAAAATTCCTTAAGGTGAGATGCACACCTACTAGGGTTAGCAGGAAGACCAAAAGCCGTGTTGAGAAACACGTTCTATCAGTAGCCACGACTTGTGCAATAAAGAACTCGTTTCCTCGGAAACGAAGAGACATGGGTGCACACTATGTAGTGAGTCATGTTGATGACATTGCGTTTGCACGCACTCTCCTGGACAATGGTTCCTCGATCAACTTAATGCCCACAGCCCTCTATGAGCGGCTTAATCTCGGACCTCTTAAGAAATCTAGAGCTATTCTGCAGTTTGCTGACAAATCCACTAAGAGGTCCCAAGGAGAGTTAAGGAACATTGTGATCAAAGTCGAGGGGCAAGAATACATGGTGGACTTCACTGTCCTGGATATGGAAACCCCTCGTAATTGGAGAGATTCCCAGATCATTTTAGGTAGGCCCTTCCTCAGAACAGCGGGGGCCTTATTTGATTATAAGAATGGGAAGATTCTGTTCCAAACTCCCGGCGGAGATGAGGAACTTGAGATGAAGCAGACGAGATGGCAGAGACCGGACTCCGAATCCAGCACCAAGTACTCTTATACCGGAACAGACTGTGAGCATGTATACGTAGTTGGGCCATGGAGACAGAACCCAGCCAGCATCGATGTGTCCATCTCCTTTGAAGATGATCCAGTGCATGAGTCAGTTTGCGAGATCCTCAGGAACGAGTACAGCTCTGAACCTGCATCGCCCTACATCTTCGATGACGTAGAGGCCCAGTTGGGCCTGTCAGTCCTTACATCCTTAGGACAATCGGAAGATGAGGATGACGAGTCGGACGAGGCGTTTGCCGATTGTATGGAAACCTTTGACGATCCGACTCCAGAGCCGCGCTTGGTGGCAGCTATTACAGAACATGATCCAACCACTTCCAACACCGAACCAGATCAGATTGAGCCAGACTTCTTAGACGATCACACTATTCCTGAGCTCAAACCTCTTCCCACAACCCTGAAATATGCCTTCCTTGCGGGCCAAGACAAGAAATTTCCGGTCATTATCAGTTCGCAATTGACCGAGGAGCAGGAATCTCGCTTGCTAGAGATCCTGGAAAAGAACCGCAAGGCAATAGGCTGGAGCATTTCCGATCTCCACGGGATAAATCCCGCTCTGTGTTCGCACCATATTTACTTGGAGAACAAAGCCAAGCCCTCTCGTGAATTCCAACGCCGGTTGAATCCAAATTTACGAGAAGTTGTGAAAAAAGAGATAGAAAAATGGTTCGACGCGGGTTTTATTTACCCCATCTCCGACTCTAAATGGGTGGCCCCAATCCATGTTGTCCCGAAAAAATCGGGAATTCAGACGACCACCAACGAGGACGAGAGGAGATCGTGACGAGAATACCTACGTCGTGGCGCGTGTGCCCCTGAGTGCCCCAGGCACGCGCTTGGCGCGTGACTTCTTGGGTTAATTGCACCTGGACCTCCAGAACTTTGGGTATTTGCACTTTGGTCCCTGTGCACAATGCCCTCTTGTCATTTTTGAATAAAATATCAAACCACCTCCAAATTCGATGAAAATTTGGTACATGGCTCCTGCCATGGTGTAGGATTTTTGAGAATTTTTGAGGACATTTCTGAGTTTATTTGCTATTTTTAAAAATTCAAAAACATATATTTTTGCTACTGTCTAGAGTTAAAAACCCCAAAAAAAAATAAACCCCCCCAAATTCTACAAAAATTAGGTACTGTTTATTTTGTGTTCCTTGATTTTCTAGCCAATTTTGGCTATTTTTCACTGCTTAAAAACCATAAAAACTTAAAAACACCTAAAAACCCCTAAAAATTCTATTAAATAACCTAAAAACCCAAAAACAATAATTTTGGTACTCAAATTTCCTTGTTTTACCTAGTTTACAGGAAAAATACCTCCAGGCCCTTTTAAGGTTCTTAGATATTTTATCTAGGGATTTTGGGCCTGGCTGGACAGTACCTTGCATTTTTGCTACTGTTTGATTTTTAGAAAATAAAATACACATCATAAAAATTCCAAAAATTCACCAAAAACAGTAAAAAACATAAAAAAACACAAAAATATTTTTGTTTGAATTTTTGCTTGATTTTTGATGCATTAAATAATTTGTCAAAGTTTGCTTGTTTTTGCTTTTCTTATTTTCTTCACATATTAAAAATCCCAAAAAATTATAAAAATCATTAAAAACCACTAAAAAATATTTTGTCTTTTATTTTATTCATTTTTGACTACTTCGTAGGCCTTCGGCCAATCCGTGCTCCTTGAGTTCGACCCTGGGTGCTATACCAGGTTAATCTCATAAAAGGACCGCTTCTTTGTGATTTTATTGATTTGACATATTTTCGAGTGGTTCATTTTTCTTGATTTAGCGCATCTGAGCGACCGAGGTCGCAACGACCATTTTTGTACCTTTACCTTAGTCGTTCGGACCGCTTATCAGAATGGCGCCGTTGCCGGGGAGCACGGCTTAGTAGTCGCTTTTTGAGTTTTCCGCGGCTTTTTGATTTTCGCGGCTTTTTGTATAGATTTTTGTATCTATATATTTTTCATATTTTCTGACAATAACATTGGACTGACCACTTGTCTCTGTTTCTTGCGAGGGCCCGAGGATCGAGGCGGCCGATTTCGAGAAGCCGACGCAACCGCGAGACTCGGAGGCGGCTCCCTTCTGCACGGAGCCGCAGGAGAGAGCGAGAGAGAGAGAGAGAGTTGAGTGGGTGAGGTTAGATTAGGTTATTTGACTATTATTGTAATAATACAGGGACTCAGACCAGACTTGAACTGTGCTTGACACTTAGCGGGTCTGTTTCGCCGAGCACCGGTGTGCTCGGGGGACCCTTAGGAGATTTTCGCGGTTTTTGACGCGGTTTTCTTCTTCTTTTTACTGCCTTTTTTGGTGTTTACGCGGTTTTTGCTCGAGCCCCTAGACTTAGGAATTTCTGGTGATTGTGCCGTAGTTAGTAGGATCCACACACCTAATTGATTATCTGTTCCCATAGAACGTTAATTGGATATACTAATAAATCATTAATAAAAATAACTTAGTCGCTTTCCTGAGAGCCTACGCGCCGCGAGCCTGCCCCGTCAAGCGCTACTCCTGAACTCGACCTGTCGAGAAGAGGAGGGGTGGGTCTAGACCGGACTCTTTGGATCGAGGGCGAGTGACTGAGTTAGACGGTTCTTCGCTAGAAATTGCTCGTTTAGGACTCGGCTTTCCCGTTGCATCATATAGGTAGTTTCCTTTCTATCTTTAAATTCTGCGCGGATCACTTGCATGTAGAGTGCTGGAGACAAGGTACGCATTTCTATCTCAGCATGCATCATTGATTTCTCACGCATTGGCTTTTTCGACTTCTCCCCCCTGTTTTGATTAAATAATCAGGAGAACCGAAAAATTCGTTAGGCCGCCTGTTTTTATTTGAAAAATATTAAAAAGAAAGCCATAAAATTGGGACTGGCTAAGACTATTGACCTTAAAAACCGCTCACCCTAAAAATTTTGTCTTGGGGAGAGTAACCCCCTCATTATATGGTTTGGATGCGCGAGAGAGTGACCCGCACCCTAGGTAGAGCCTCCCGGTGCTAGTCCCGACTGATTACCGACTCTTCCGTGCGGGCCAGTCGGTTGGGATAGCATCGGATATCCTAACAGGTCACGTAAGCGCTCTGATATCTTGTGTGTTCACCAAAATAAAATAGACAAGATAATTTGACCGAACTTTCACGGTCTTCAACTCGTGTTGCGTTGGTGAACCGGGGGTTTGTTTGTGATCATAGTTGACTCCAGATCTCATCCGCCTTACTCGCCAGATCAAGATGATGGGTAGACGGTCTCTTAGGCAGCCTCTGGCTGCATCGCTTTCGGGCACGTCTACCCGATCATCTAGGTTGGCCCGTGAGAGTCGAGACCAGCTCTCTGAGCCCGAGTACGACTCTGCCCTTTTCCCCCTCGACCCCCTTTCTTCTGGTATTGAGAGACATGAGCCCGAGGAGAGATTAGCAGATTTGACAGCACCTGAGTTGGGCTCATTTGATTTTGCAGACGTCGCCATGGCCGGCAGTTCAGACGATCACCCGGAGGTCCACGAGGAGACCAGCATTTTGTACTGGACCAGGGGGCGATCAACTCCACCCTGATCGCATCACTCGAGACAGTTCAGCCGCAGTTACGTGATCAGGGGGCATTCATGATAGAGATGAGGCGAGAGTTGGAGAGGCTCAGAGCAGAGCGAGACCAGCAGAGCGAGCCTGAGGAGATACCTGATGCAGAGGCCGCAGACGCAGCAGCCGTAGCAGCAGCAGCCGCCGCCGCCGCCGCCGCAGCGGCAGCTGCCGCGGCAGGAGGACCACCACGACCGATGCGGGAGTTGCACAACCCCGGATCGACTCTGATGCATCACTGGGTAGTAGTGCCAGCGATCGTGGGGGACTTCAAGTTCCCCCCGAACACCTTGCAGTTGCTGCCCCGTTTCCACGGACTTGCCACTAAGGAGCCCCACCTCCACCTCCAGGAGTTCCTGATGATCTGCAGCACTGTCCATGATCGCCACGTGGACCAGGATACGATTCGGATGATAGCCTTCCCTTTTTCACTGGCAGATAGAGCAGCCACCTGGCTGAAGCATCTAGGAAGTTTGTCTACACCTGGGAGCAGCTCCGTACCGAGTACTTGAACAAGTACTATCCACTCGGGCGGACGAATGCAGCAAGGGCCCTGATCAGCAACTTCTCCATGTTCCCCAACGAGCAGTTTCATGAGGCATGGGAGAGGTTTCGAGAGCTTCTAGACAGATGCCCGCACCACGACATCTCCAAGCCGAACCTAGTTCAGAGCTTTTTCAGCGGGTTGACGCCAGAGCTTCAGGGTCTGGTGAACGCTTCTTGCGGCGGGTCCTACTTTGCCAAGGACCACGACCAGGTCTGGGCCATCTACGAGGAGATGGCCGAAAACTACATGGTGATGTCCCAGACCAGGTTGTATACTCAGAGA